>JAVKPL010000237.1:0-144291 GCA_032173675.1 Gastrolobium villosum
TGAATTCTCGTACAACAACAGTTTTCATGCTAGTCTGGGCATGGCACCCTACGAGGCGCTGTACGGTAGGAGGTGTCGGACTCCTACCTGCTGGTCTGAGGTTGGAGATAAAGAGCTTTTCGGCTTGGACTTTGTCCAAGATACTACCCTACAGATCCAGATGATCAGGGAAAAGTTGAAGCAGGCGCAGAATCGTCAGAAGAGCTACTACGATATCAAGCATCGACCACTGGAGTTCAGTGAGGGTGAGCACGTGTTTGTGAAACTTTCACCTGTCACCGGTGTTGGACGGGCACTCGGCGTGAGGAAGTTGAGCCCGCGATTCATAGGGCCCTACCAGATCCTTGGTAGAGTAGGACCAGTTGCCTATCGACTCGCCTTGCCTCCGAACCTAGCCAACATCCACGACGTGTTTCACGTGTCTCAGCTTCGGAAGTACATAGCAGATCCTTCGCACGTGGTGCAGCCGGATGATGTGGAGGTTCGGGAGAACCTAAAGACTCCCGTCGGACCACTCAAGATCCTCGATCGTGGCGAGAAGCAGTTGAGGAACAAGATTATTCCGATGGTCAAAGTACAATGGTCAGGAAGAACTCCTGAGGAGTGTACCTGGGAGCGAGAGGATGAGCTTCTCCGACAGTATCCCGACTTTCGAGACAGGTATGTTTCTGATTTTGAGGACAAAATCCTTAAAAAGGTGGGGTGAATGTAAGAACCCGCACCGCTAATTAAGGTAATTAGTAAAATAATTATGATAATTAGGAAATAATTCCATAATTGACCCTAATAATTATTAATGGGCTTAGATAATTATATTGAGTGAGTAAAAATGCTGAAAGTCGCCTTTCGGAAGAAAAGCGCAGATACCGGTTCTGCTACTCGGTATAATTGCGTACCGGAAAAGTATCCCGGAAAATTATAACGAATGCATGATAATTACTAGAATATTATGTAGGACTTGTAAAACAAGTTTCAAGTCAAAATAACGTAATCTGATGCCAGAACTGATACTGGCTATGGAAAAGCGCGTACCGGAAAGGTGCTCCGAAAAATAAAATAAAAATATGACAAATCTTAGAAAAATGCGTAGGTCTAGAATCCGAAGTTTGGGATCAATATCTTTTACTTTGCGATTAAGGCTAATACTGCGCGATTAGTGCCTTGTGCCTATAAATAGACACATTATGGCACTAAACCCTAGGCCATACACAACTCTTACGTGAGTTTTCTGCAGCCATTGTGGCCAGCCCCCTTGTTCTTCATTTCTTCCCCCTTTTCTCACCAAAGTCACCTCCTTTGATCATTGTTTCCCTTCTTGATCAAGTAAACACTTGAGTGGGGGCATTGGAGAGTGCTTAGTGTGCATTTTCTGAGTGGTGAGGTTCTGCTTGGGAGGGTGGTGAGGTCTGAGTTGTGGTTTTGGGTGGTGGGAGTCTTGTTCTTGAGTTGTGAAGCTTCAAGGAGCTTCCTTTGTGTTGAAAGGGGCAAGCTTTACACCATTTTCGTACACCTTGGTGTGGCCTGAGTTGAGGAGCTTGTGGAGAGCTCCAAGAGCTTCATACCTCTGTCCATTTCTGCCTTAAGCCTTGGGGTAAGTTATCTCACCATGATCATGAGTTTATCTTGCTTAAAGGTGGTGTCTTGGCATGTAAAAGATTAAAATGAAGTAACCAACACCTAAATGGACTTGTATATGCTTAAAGATGCATGCTTAAACGTGTACATGTGTTAAAAGTTGGATCTTTGGGATGGATATTCTCGAAATGCAGAAACTGCATTCTGTCGTGAGATATCCGGATATTCGTCGAACAGATATCCGGATATCAGTATCCGGATATGGTATCCGGATATTGATATCCGGATATGGGATCTGGGTATCCGGATATGACATATCCGGATATGTCCAGTGTGATATCCGGATATGACATATCCGGATATGCCCCTTCTGATATCCGGATATCCTGGGTTCTGCGCAGACAGTAGCTTCACTGTATGAACAGTAAGCTATGGGGTGTGTGTGGACCCTAGTTTAAGGAAGTTGAACTTCTGTAATAAATGGACTAAGTCAGAATCATATGATTAAGGGCTTATGGCTTTGTTGGAAGCCTTAAGACGTAAAACGTAAAAGAAAGGCGTAGTCTTTAAGTTGTATGCATGTTGTGCATTAATATTGACTTGATATATGGTTCACATCAGATTGTGATACTGCTGTTTGAGGACTAGTGAGTGGTTGGACTCTTGGCTTGGATAGCTAGCTTGCAAGGTAAGCTTTCGTGTCCTCGGTTTAGCCATTTTGATGTTCCACCATGTCCCATGGGGATGGGTTTATGCATGCTGTGTTTCATGCTTTGATTATTTTGAAATGCTGTTGAGCTGTTTATATGTAATGAGCTATTATGATATGCATGTGGTGTCCACCTATACGGTAAGCCTGAGTATGTAGTACATACAAGATGGTGAGGCTGTGGTGAGGTACAGGTAGCGTCCTGGTACTCATGTAGGCATAGACGTATTCCTACATTTCTCTGGCCAGTAGATTTGATATGCACACATGACATGATTAATTGCTGCATCGCATAGTTTTGGAACTTATATTGTAAATACTGTTTTAGAACTTATATTACACATGTAAGTGAGCTTGGGGTGGAGACTCCTTGAGGACCCCTTGTCTTACTGAGATTTCTTGTTAGAGATCTCACCCCACGTTTGGGGACGCTTATTTCAGGATCAGGTAATGTTGAGGGCTCAGGTGGCAGGAGGCCAGAGTTGAGCTGATATTCTGATATGCTGTCTTGCTGGATTTGCTGTTATGTTTTCCGCTTTTATTATGCTGATTATGTTGAGACTATTTGTGGGCATTGTTGCCTTATTTGGTGAGCATGGGGTTTGTCCATGCCACATGATTGTTATCGTCTTTCTAAAGTAATGTTGTAATTAAAGTATCAGGATTTTGACCCAGGCTACTTGTGTAGACCTGTGGCTTTAGATACTCACCTTATATTTATGTACGAGGTATTCAGTTAGTTGTCTTGCAATTTACATACAGGCAGTATTTTTATGAAAATGATTAAGTAATCAAGTTGGCTAAGTTAATGACGTCATAATTGAATTAAAGAAAAAAGTTATTCCGCATTTTAATTAAGCGTGGCTTAATACGATAGTGTGTTAACAGACCGGGTTAACACGGGCTGTTACATAATGTGTCTTGCCCAAGCAAAATCAGGCTATGATGGTGCTAGTTGTCCCATCCTTGCTGACTCTCCCTCACTGCATTAAATGTCAAACCCCACCTATATATACCCCCTCTCATTCATAGAAATACACACATTGTTCTATTACTTCTATGAGTTGTTACTCAGTTCATTTGGAGAGCCACCACAACCACTAACACCTCCCCACACCGTTGAAACAAAGTACCCAAAAAGCTCCATTAAGACCTTGGTCTATATCATTGTCACTAAGAGCACCCTAGATAAATTTATATCAATTCTCTATTGGACAATTCATATGTTAAATATGAGTTTGGATGGAAGAAAGTGTTTTAAAAATCGGCCGGGTCGACCAGGGTCTAGGTGATACGGTGGGCTTCCCTGTCTGAGCTGCCACTTGGATCGGTTGTGCAATCAACCCAGTTTGGACCGGTCGACTCGGCCGGGTCTCGATGACCCAACGAGTTATATGAAACTCATTTTTAACCGGTTACTCTATTTAATTTAATTTTTATTTTTGGTTAAATTTTTAGTTCACATGTTATAAACCTTGGTGCCACTCTAGTTTAGTTTGTGTGAAATTATTGCTTGCTTTTTCTTTGATGTTGATGATAAAGAGTTTGGCAATTTTTTTGTTGGTTGAAAATGTAACAGCCCGTGTTAACCCGGATTGTTAACATACTATCGTATTAAGCCACACTTAATTAAAATGCGGAATAACTTTTTCTTTAATTCAATTATGACGTCATTAATCTTAGCCAACTTGATTACTTAATCAATTTCATAAAAATACTGCATGTATGTAAATTGCAAGACAACTAACTGAAATACCTCATATATAAATAATAAGTGAGTATCTAAGTCACAGGACTACAACACTTAGCCTGGACCAAAATCCTGATACTTTAATACAACTGTAACTAACAGAAAACATAACAAGTCGATGTGGCATGGACAAGCCCCATGCTCACCAAATAAGGCAACAATGCCCAATAACAGTCTCAACATAACATTAAAATCATAGCGGGAAAACATAACAGCAGTCAACATCCAGCATGTCATAATAATATCAACTCAACTCTAGCCTTCTGCCACCTGAGCCCTCAGCATTACCTGATCCTGAAATAAGCATCCCCAAACGTGGGGTGAGATCTCTAAACAAGAAATCTCAGTAAGACAAGGGGTCCTCAAGGATCTTCCACCCCAAGCTCACTTACATGTGCAATATAAGTTCAAAAACAGTATTTATAATATTAGTTCCAAAACTATGCAGTGCAACAGATATTCATGCCATGTGTGTTTATAAAATCTACTAGCCAGAGAAATGCAGGAATACGTCTATACCCACATAAGTACAAGGAACACCGCTTGCACCTCACCCACAGTCTCGCCATCTTGTATGTACTACATACTCAGGCTTACCGTATAGGTGGACATCACATGCATATCATAAAAGTACATTGCATAGAATAGCTCAACAGCATTTCCAAAACATCAAAACATGTAATACAGCATGCATAAACCACATCCCCATGGGACGTGGTGGAACCATAACATGGCTAAACCGAGGACACGAAAGCTTACCTTGCAAGCTAGCTATCCAAACCAAGAGTCCAACCACTCACAAGTCCAAACACAGCAGTATCACAATCTGTTATGGACCAATAATATATCATTAATCATGCATCACAAGCATACAACTTAAAGACTACGCATTTCCTTTACGTTTTACGTCTTAAGGCTTCCAACAAAGCCATAAGCCCTTAATCTCATGATTCTGACTTAGTTCATTAATTACAGAAGTTCAACTTCCTTAATCTAGGGTTCACAAACCCCCAATAGCCTACTGTTCACACAGCACAGCTACTGTTCTTCAAAATCCCAGAATATCCAGATATTACAAAGGACATATCCGGATATGCAATATCCGGATATCACACTGCAATATCCGGATATACCATATCCGGATACCCAGGTCCCATATCCGGATATTGATATCCGGATATCTGTTCGACAAATATCCGGATATCTCACGACAGAATGCAGTTTCTGCATTTCGTGAATATCCAATCCAAAGGTTCAACTTTTAACACTTGTCCACGACCAAGGATCCATTTTTAAACATATACAAGTTCACTTATGTGTTGGTTACTTGTTAAACCCATTAACATGCCAAGACATCACCTTTAGGCCACTAAAACACATGATCAAGTTAAGGTGACTTACCCCAAAGCTTATTCAGTAACTCAAAGTGCCTTTCGAGCTCCCAATGCAACTCCCAAGTCCAGCACACCCAAGGACACGAAAATGATACTCCAAAGGTTGGTTCTTGGTATCAAAGGTTGCTTCTTGGACCTAAGAATGCCATGATCATGACCTCCACTCTTCTCACACAAAGAACTCAGCTCCAACAACAACACAGAGTAGCTAGACACTCTCCAAAAGTCACTCCTCACTCTCACCAAGCACAAGCACACTCACGCTAGGTGTTAAGGAGAAGAATGGTGAAGAACAAGGGAGAAATGGTCACAAGGCTCACAAGGTGGAAGAATGCAGCAAAGGAACAGTGCACAGCAGCACACCAGCCAACAATTCACGTAGAAATGCTGCTGCCTAGGGTTTTGTGCCCTTAGTTGTAGTATTTATAGCCCAAAGGCCACTAAACGCGCAGTATTAGCCTTAATAGCAACGCAAAAGATCTTGATCCCAAACTTTGGAATCTAGACCTACCCATTTTTCTAAGATTTGTCATATTCTTATTTTATTTTTTGGAGCACCTTTCCGGTACGCGCTCTTCCATAGCCAGTATCAGTTCTAGTATCAGATTTAATCATTTTGACTTGAAACTCGTTTTATAAGTCCTACATAATATTCTAGTAATTATCATGCACTCTTTATAATTTTCCGGGAAACTTTTCTGGTACGCATTTACACCGGGTAGCAGAATCGGTATCTGCACTTTTCTTCCGAAAAGCGACTTTCAGCATTTTTACTCACTAACTATAATTATTTAAGCCAAATAATAATTATTAAGGTCAATTATGGAATCATTCCCTAATTATCATAATTAATTCACTAATTACCTTAATTAACGGTGCGGGTTCTTACATTCACCCCAACTTTTTAAGGATTTTGTCCTCAAAATCAGAAACATACATGTTTCGAAAGTCGGGATACTGCCGGAGAAGCTCATCCTCTCGCTCCCACATGCACTCCTCGGGACTACGCCCAGTCCACTGCACCTTGACCATCGGAATAGTCTTGCTTCTAAGCTATTTCTCGCCTCGATCGAGAATCTTGAGTGGTCCGACGGGAGTCTTTACGTTCTCCCGAACCTCCACATCATCCGGTTGCACCACGTGCGAAGGATCTGCTATGTACCTCCGAAGCTGAGACACGTGAAACACGTCATGGATGTTGGCTAGGTTCGGAGGTAAGGCAAGTCGATAGGCAACAGGTCCTACTATACCAAGGATCTGGTAGGGCCCAATGAATCGCGGGCTCAACTTCCTCACTCCGAGTGCCCGTCCAACACCGGTGACAGGTGAAAGTCTCACAAACACATGCTCACCCTCACTGAACTCCAGTGGACGATGCTTGACATCATAGTAGCTCTTCTGGCGATTCTGCGCCTGCTTCAATTTTTCCCTTATCATCTGGATCTGCTGGATAGTATCTTGGACAAAGTCCAATCCAAATAGCTATTTATCTCCAACCTCAGACCAGCAAGTAGGAGTCCGACACCTCCTACCATACAGCGCCTCGTAGGGTGCCATGCCCAGACTAGCGTGGAAACTGTTGTTGTACGAGAATTCTACCAACGGAAGGTACCTATCCTATGTTGAACCCTGCTCCAACGTGCAAGCTCTCAACATGTCCTCCAATGTCTGGATGGTCCGCTCAGTCTGTCCGTCAGTCTGAGGGTGATAGGCGGTACTCAATCTCAGCTGTGTACCAAAAGCCTCCTGCAGCGCCTCCCAGAACCGAGATGTGAACTTCGGGTCCCTATCACTGATGATACTCTCCGGCACCCCGTGAAGCCTCACAATCTCGCGGACATATAGCTTGGCCAACTGCTCTGTAGTGAAGCTCACCTTCACTGGAAGAAAATGGGCAGACTTGGTCAATCTGTCCACAATGACCCAGATAGAGTCACAACCAGCCTGAGTCTTCGGCAATCCCACCACAAAATCCATGGAAATACTCTCCCACTTCCTCTGTGGAATCTCAAGAGGTTGAAGTTTGCCAGACGGTTTCTAGTGCTCAATCTTCACCTTCTGACATATAAGACACTTGTACACGAAGACCGCTATGTCCTTCTTCATGCCCGGCCACCAAAAATTTCTCTTTAAGTCCTGGTACATTTTTGTCGCACCAAGGTGGATAGTAAATTGGCCCTTATGAGCCTCTGCCATAACATCCTCAGTCAATGGCCCTCGAGGGATTACAACCCTCATCTGAAACAGCAACAAATCATCCTCATTCCAAGACACACCGTCCTGGTTCTTCACATAATCAAGGCACTTTCTTTGCACTTGCGCCTCTTTAATCTTTTCCATCAGCTCATTAATCACTTCTGCTGTTTCCATCTCAAGCAGTGCGCCCCCAAACAAGGAGTTCACTCTCAAGTCTCTGAACTTTTCAATCACCTCGTAGTCGCTCATCATCAACCTGGATAAGCTCACGGATTTCCGACTCAAAGCATCGGCTACCACATTGGCCTTGCCAGGATGATACCTCAGCTCAAAATCGTAGTCCTTCAAGAACTCCATCCATCTCCTCTGTCTCATGTTCAACTCCTTCTGGTCAAACGGATATTTCAGACTCTTATGGTCACCGAATACAACAAACTTCATGCCATACAGGCAATGCCTCCAAATCTTGAAAGCAAAAACAATGGCTGCCAACTCCAAGTCGTGAGTCGTGTAGTTCTCCTCATGAGGTTTCAACTGTCTTGAAACATAAGCAATTTCTCTTTCTGCATCAACACACAGCCTAACCCCTTACCAGAGGCATCACAATATAACTCAAACTGCTCCGCAGGATCAGGAAGGACTAAGACAGGAGCAGTAGTCAGTCTCTCGTTCAACTCCTGGAAGCACTCCTCACACTCATGTGTCCACACGAATGGAGTCTCCTTTCGGGTAAGGCGAGTCATCGGTAACACCATCTTGGAGAATCCCTCTATGAACCTCCTGTAGTACCCAGCCAAACCCAAGAAGCTTCTCACTTCTGTAACCGTCTTGGGCCTCTCCCAATCCATCACGGCCTCAATCTTGTTAGGATCAACTGCAACTCCATCAGCGGAAATCACATGACCCAGAAATTTCACCGCCTTGAGCCAAAACTCATATTTTGACGGCTTAGCATATAGTTTTTTCTCTTTCAACACTTGCAAAACAATCTTCAAGTGCTCAGCATGCTCCTCCTTTGTCTTGGAGTAGATCAAGATGTCGTCAATGAAGATGATCACAAACTGATCCAGGTACGGCTGGAAGATCCTGTTCATGTAGTCCATGAACACTGCGGGTGCATTGGTGAGTCCAAACGAGATCACCAAGTGCTCATAATGCCCGTACCTAGAGCGAAACGCTGTCTTTGGGACATCCTCCGGCTTTACCCGTATCTGATGGTAACCGGACCGGAGATCAATCTTGGAATATACGCAAGCACCCCTGAGCTGATCCAGCAAATCATCAATACGTGGAAGGGGATACTTGTTCTTGATTGTCACCTTGTTCAACTGTCTGTAGTCGGTGCACAACCGCATGGTCCCATCTTTCTTTTTCACAAAAATAACCTGTGCTCCCCAAGGAGACACACTCGTCCGAATGAAATCTTTCACTGAAAGCTCCTCAATATGTTTATTCAGCACTGCCAACTCCGGTGGCGACATCCGGTATGGAGCCAGTGAAATAGGCCCCACACCAGGCAATAAATCAATGGAGAACTCTATCTCCCTCTGCGGTGGAAACTCAGGAATCTCCTCGGGAAACACCTCGAGGAATTCCCTCACCACAGGAATGCTAGTGAGATCCTCCTGTGTCCCACTCACTAAACCTCCCAACATAACATAGCCAAATGCCCCTGCTCTCAAGGCCCTCCTCGCCTGCAGGACTGAAATGAACGGTGAGGAACTGGTTGTGGACCCACTCGGAGACATCACCACTCTCTTGGCACAACAATCAATCAATGCACAGTTTCTGGACAACCAATCCATGCCCAGAATAATCTCCAAGTTGGCCATCGGCAATCCTATCTGATCTACCGAGAAGTCACGGCCATCCCACTGAAATGCTACATCGCGATGGACAGTCGAGGTCAAACATTTTCCTCCGGTGGCGGTGGTCACCTGCATCGGTGGAGAAAGCACATCACTGGGCAACTCAAGCCCCACAGCAATAGGGATAGCAACAAATGAATGCGTTGCCCCTGAATCAAATAATACATCAACAGCTGAACCACCAATGGTAACAGTACCTCTCACCAGGTTCGGAGCTCTGTCCGACTGCTGACGATCAAGTGTGTACACACGTCCCGTAGTAGGTGGGACTGTTGGTGCCCCAGTAGGAACCATCTGCAACAGCACTGCCTGCACTGCAGCAACTCTCGCCATCGGGCAATCTCTGGAATAGTGGCCCTCCTTGCCACACTGGAAGCATATCAACTGGCCGGTAGCACACGGCCCAAAATGTGACTTCCCGCATCCCGAGCATCTGGGAGCAGGAGGTCTAGCTGTGTTCCCCTGAGGAGAAGTCTTCTTAAACTGGTTTGGCGCTTGCTTAGCCGCCAGCTGTTTACCTTTACCCTTGTTCCCAAACTTCCTGTCTCTCCAGGAAGCGGAACCACCAGTACCATGTGGTACCTCAATCTTGGCCTTCTTGGCCTGACTCGCCCTGCAGTAGTCTTCAATGTCATGTCACTGCTGTACTAAAGGCCCGAAGTCTCTCGAAGAAGAACCAGCAAGATGTCCAACAATGTCCTCATTAAGTCCCCTCCGGAACTTAGCAGCTAAAAAGATAGGAGTCGGCCTCGCCATGCGGAAATGAGCAAACTTGACAAGCTCATTAAACTTAGCCAGGTACTCGTCCACAGACAACGAGCCATGAACCATTCTGTCAAACTCTCCCTGCTTCCTCTTCTGAGCATCATAAGGAAAGTACTGACCCAGAAAGTAATCCTCAAAGAATGACAATGTCATCACATGCCCCTGCATCTCGAACGCCTGAGAGGTGTTCGTCCATCACTCATGGGCATCGCCCTCCAGCATGTACGCGGCGAACATCAGCTTCTGCGGATCGGTGCACTGCATCACCCTAAATATCTTGTCCAGGGCCTAAAGCCATCTAGCAGCAGCAATGGGGTCGTAGGACCCATCAAACGTAGGTGGCTTATGCTTGCGGAAAGCATTCATCCGGCGGTCGATCTCGTCACGATCCTCAGCAAATACGGGAATGGTTTGCAAAGCCCCCGTCAAATGACTACCCTCACCCATCTGACTCTTGGTGTCCTCCTGTTGACTAGGTGGAGATGGAGGCGGTGGCGGTGGTGGAGGTGATGGAGGACACTGGCCAGCAGTAGGACCAGCCCTCAACTCCTCCAACATGACCCTCATCATAGTCATGTTGGCCATCCGGTTCTCCAAACAGAACCTCAGCAGTGGCTCGCCTGTTCGACTCTCTGATGGCGTCCAGCATAGCTTGATTTGCCAATCTCGTGGCCTCCTGGTCGGCTAGTCGGGCCGCCTGCATCTCAGCTAATGCAGCCAGGATAGGATCCGGTTGATCCTCGCTCGTACTCGGGTTCCTCCTTGGTGGCACCATGACTCTGCACAAGTTACACAAAGAATGAGTTGATCAGGCCCACGCTATGTGGTCACATATGCATTATCATAATACACACCAATCAGAGAGAACACAAAGTAGACACGCAACGAAACATCCTAAGTTATTGCAATACATACAGGCTTTTCCCTAGAAAGTGCTATGATACCATAAAATGTAACAGCTCGTGTTAACCCGGATTGTTAACATACTATCGTATTAAACCACGCTTAAATAAAATGCGAAATAACTTTTTCTTTAATTCAATTATGATGTCATTAACCTTAGCCACCATGATTACTTAATCAATTTCATAAAAATATTGCCTGTATGTAAATTGCAAGACAACTAACTGAAATACCTCATATATAAATAATAAGTGAGTATCTAAGTCACAGGACTACAACACTTAGCCTGGACCAAAATCCTGATACTTTAATACAACTGTAACTAACAGAAAACATAACAAGTCGATGTGGCATGGACAAGCCCCATGCTCAACAAATAAGGCAACAATGCCCAATAACAGTCTCAACATAACATTAAAATCATAGCGGGAAAACATAACAGCAGTCAACATCCAGCATGTCAGCATGTCATAATAATATCAACTCAGCTCTGGCCTCCTGCCACCTGAGCCCTCAACATTACCTGATCCCGAAATAAGCATCCCCAAATGTGAGGTGAGATCTCTAAACAAGAAATCTCAGTAAGACAAGGGGTCCTCAAGGATCTTCCACCCCAAGCTCACTTACATGTGCAATATAAGTTCAAAAATAGTATTTACAATATTAGTTCCAAAACTATGTAGTGCAACAGATATTCATGCCATGTGTGTTTATAAAATCTACTAGCCAGAGAAATGCAGGAATACGTCTATACCCACATAAGTACAAGGAACACCGCTTACACCTCACCCACAACCTCGCCATCTTGTATATACTACATACCCAGGCTTACCGTATAGATGGACATCACATGCATATCATAAAAGCACATTGCATATAATAGCTCAACAGCATTTCCAAAACATCAAAGCATGTAACACAACATGCATAAACCACATCCCCATGGGACGTGGTGGAACCATAACATGGCTAAACCGAGGACACGAAAGCTTACCTTGCAAGCTAGCTATCCAAGCCAAGAGTCCAACCACTCTCAAGTCCAAACACAGCAGTATCACAATCTGTTATAGACCAATAATATATCATTAATCATGCATCACAAGCATACAACTTAAAGACTACGCCTTTCCTTTACGTTTTACGTCTTAAGGCTTTCAACAAAGCCATAAGCCCTTAATCTCATGATTATGACTTAGTTCATTAATTACAGAAGTTCAACTTCCTTAATCTAGGGTCAACAAACCCCCAATAGCCTACTATTCACACAGCACAGCTACTGTTCTTCGAAATTCCAGAATATCCGGATATCACACTGATAATATCCGGATATGAATATCCGGATACCATATTCGGATATTGATATCCGAATATCTGTTCGACAAATATCCGTATATCTCACGACAGAATGCAGTTTCTGCATTTCGTGAATACCCAGTCCAAAGGTTCAACTTTTAACACTTGTACACGACCAAGGATCCATTTTTAAACATATACAAGTTCACTTATGTGTTGGTTACTTGTTAAACCCATTAACATGCCAAGACATAACCTTTAGGCCACTAAAACACATGATCAAGTTAATGTGACTTACCCCAAAGCTTAGTCAATAACTCAAAGTGCCTTTGGAGCTCCCAATGCAGTTCCCAAGTCCAGCACACCCAAGGACACGAAAATGCTACTCCAAAGGTTGGTTCTTGGTATCAAAGGTTGCTTCTTGGACCTAAAAATGCCATGATCATGACCTCCACTCTTCTCACACAAAGAACTCAGCCCCAACAACAACACGGAGTAGCTAGACACTCTCCAAAAGTCACTCCTCACTCTCACCAAGCACAAGCACACTCACTCTAGGTGTTAAGGAGAAGAATGGTGAAGAACAAGGGAGAAATGATCACAAGGCTCACAAGATGGAAGAATGCAGCAAAGGAATAGTGCACAACAGCACACCAGCCAACATTTCACGTAGAAATGCTGCTGCCTAGGGTTTTGTGCCCTTAGTGGTAGTATTTATAGCCCAAAGGCCACTTAACGCGTAGTATTAGCCTTAATAGCAACGCAAAAGATCTTGATCCCAAACTTTGGAATCTAGACCTACCCATTTTTCTAAGATTTTTCATATTTTTATTTTATTTTTCGGAGCACCTTTCCGGTACGCGCTTTTCCATAGCCAGTATCAGTTCTGGTATCAGATTTCATCATTTTGACTTGAAACTCGTTTCATAAGTCCTACACAATATTCTAGTAATTATCATGCACTCTTTATAATTTTCCGGGATACTTTTCCGGTATGCATTTATACTGGGTAGCAGAACAGGTATCTGCACTGTTCTTCCGAAAAGCAACTTTCAGCATTTTTACTCACTAACTACAATTATTTAAGCCAAATAATAATTATTAAGGTCAAGTATGGAATCATTTCCTAATTATCATAATTAATTCACTAATTACCTTAATTAACGATGCGGGTTCTTACAGAAAACGACTATGGTCATTTTTAGTAGTTATAAGAGTGTTATGGGGCCTTTTCCTTTTATTAACGCAATGCACCTCATCATTTGTTTGAAAGCCTACAACATGCAATAGCGCATAAACTTTGGCCTTAAGCAATGAAAACTAAAATTCTTTTTGGCTTTTTGCAGTGTAGCAGTATAACCCAATAAGCTTGAAAAAGTTATTTCTTGTGATATGGGTACCCTTTTCTTACTACATAATGGATTGCCACTTTATTCATCACTGTAATAAAGAGAAATTTCCATTATTGATAGTTTTCTTCAGTGAATTTTTAATATAAGTAATATATTTATATTTTTTTCATATATGAACAGCATATTCGGTTGAACCCGATTAAACCAATGACCTCGAAACTCAGTCGAGTCAATGACCGATTCGAGTTTTAAAACACTAAAGAAACTACACGAGGGTAAATGATTAAAAAAATATATAAGAATGTAAGTGATTCAAAATAAAAGTATAGGGGGGTTTTGAACTTTTCATTAAAAAAGTTAAGGAAAACAAATGTATAAACAAATAAATGTAAGTATTTATTTTTTCTCCCTAATGCTAACATCTTTCTTTGATAACATAGATGACACGATACAATATTAATATTTATATGAATACACTTAACGTGAATACGATACAAATTTAAAAATGGGTCAAAACATTTGGTATAAACACTACCCAATTATTTTGCAGGTTGACATGACACTAATGAACAATAAACCTTAAATTTAGTGTGTTGCTTATAATGCAGAATAACACGACATGTCGCCATACCGATAATTCGTTAAGCTCAAGGTGAGGGAAAACCCTGGCGAGAAGTTTAGGGAATATTACGAGCGTTTTCAGGCGGAGGCTAGACAAGTCAGGGGGTTGGAAAATCAGACGTATATGCTGTTATTCACCACCGGGTTACAACCAGGAGGGTTTGCAAACTCTTTGGCAAAGAAGAGGCTGAACACAAGAAGAATTGTTGGAAACAGTTTAAAACCTCTCAAAGAGAAATTGAACGAGGTTTTCGAGAAGCTACACCAAACAGGAGGCCAAATAGACCAGCGGGTAGAGGACAAATTGAAGAAAGGAGACCTCGTTTAGTTGGAGAAAGGTTTCCAGAAGCATACAGAAGGGAGTTCACTCCGTTGAATACTTCGAGAGCACAAATTTTGAAGGAGGTGATGAGCACGGAGATGAGGAATGTTCCCAGGCCGCCGCCCATTAGATTGAGTTATGCACAAGCAGATAAAACAAAATGGTGCGAGTTCCATAGGGATATGGACATTTTACAAATGATTGTTTCAACTTGCATAATGTTATTGAGCAGTTGATTAAAGAAGGAAAATTGTTGAAGTATGTAAGAAGGGGTGAAGGAGAAGCATGCAGAGAAAGAGAGTATAAGTATAAGCGATCATATCGAAGCCGCAGCCCGCCTAGAGAAAGAGGAAAAAAAGCAAACAAAAGCCATAAGGCAGAAATGCGGACATCCCCTAGTCATGTACAGGTAGGGCATATATGCACTATTGCCAGAGGGTGAGCTAGAGGTGGAAAATCTAACAATGCTCGGAAAAGACATTTAAACACATCCATGGCCATTTCAGAAAAGCCACGTTTTAAAGAAGAAAGGAGGAAAGCTGGCAAGCAGATAGTATTTGAATATTTGGATGATGAGATTTTGGACCCGGAGCACGATGATCCTTTGGTCATTTCAGGACTATTAGCTAACTATCTTGTGGAAAGGATGCTGGTAGATCCTAGGAGCTCGGTGGACATCATATTTTGGGATGCATGCAAGCGATTAGATTTAGATTGTGATCAACTGGAGCCGTGTTGAGCTGATTTATTGGCTTTTACAGGGGATAAAATTAAGTTGTTGGGGTATATGCCTTTGAGATTAACACTAGGCAAAGCGCTTACACATAAGACAGTAACTTTGTCTTTTGTCGTGGTCGATTTAGGGTCGGCATACAATGTTATTCTGGGCAGGCCTTTTATGAAGAAGTTTAAAATATTCTTGTCGATAGATCAGTTGGCCATGAAATTTGTGGCCCAGGATGGGAACATAGTCATGGTGAGGGCGGATCAAGTGGTTTTCTAGAGTTATTATAATATGAGTATAAGGATTCCACAAGAAGGAAAAAGGAAACAAAGAAATTAAGTCTCGGCAAAGAGGAAGTCAAGTAGGTAAACAAGATGAAAAAAAGGGTAAGAAAGAAGAAAAGGAGGAGCCACGAGTGATGGTAGTGGGGTTGGATCCTCGAGTAAAAAGTAAGGGAGAAAGAACGAAACCCGCTGAAATGATGGTGGAGTTCCAGCTGGGAATGTTAGTGGAGCAAACTACAAGAGTGGGCTCCTAGTTGAATCAGGAGGTTGCGGAGGAGTTGAAGGAGTTGCTAAAAAAGAATGCGGATTTTTTCGCATGGAAACCTTCTGGTATGCCGGGGATAGATCCAACTTTATCTTGTCATCGGTTAGCAGCGATGCCCGGTTCGAAGCCGGTTGCCCAAGAAAGGGTAGATTTTGCCGAGAAAGGAGGAAAACGATTGAAGCAAAGCAGTTGTTGGAAGTCGGATTTATTAGAGAAATAGAGTATGTAACATGGCTTGCCAACCCGGTTTTAATAAGGAAGCTTAATGGGAAATGGAGGATGTGCACTGATTACACGGATTTGAATAAAGTCTGCCCTAAAGAGCCTTTCCACTTCCAAGTATTGATCATTTAGTGGACAATGCTTCCGGGTATAAAGTTTTATCGTTTATGGATGCTTATTCCGGTTATAATCAGATATCGTTGTGGAAAGAAGATCAAGAAAAAATGACCTTTATAATGGAGGATGCAGTTTATTGTTACAATGTGATGTCGTTTAGATTAACAAATGCACGAGCCACTTACATGAGGATGATGACTAAAGTATTTAAGGGGAAAATAGGTAGAATGATGGAGGTTTATATGGATGATATGATTGTGAAGTCGGGAGAGGGTAAAACACATTTGGCAGACTTGCAAGAAGTTTTTGGGCAGATTAGGAAGCATAATATACGGTTGAATCCAGTTAAGTGTGCCTTTGGGGTACCAGCAAGAAAATTATTAGGATTCTTATTGACAGAAAGGGGGATTGAGGCTAATCCAGATAAATGCAGAGCTGTGCTAGAAATACAGAGTCCGGGGAACGCCAGGGAGGTTCAAAAGTTCGATGGCTGAGTAACGGCATTATCCAAGTTCTTGGCAAAGTCAACCCACGTTTCCTTGCCATTGTTTCATTTGTTGAAGAGGGGAAATAATTTTTCTTGGACAGAGGAGTGTGAAGACGCATTTCAGCATTTAAAGAGAATTTTAGCTTCACCTTCAATTCTCAGCAAGCCGGAACCAGATAAGGTTTTAATCTTATATTTATCTGTTTCACAGGGAGCAATTAGCTCGGTCCTTGTCCGAGAAGGGGAAGACAACAATCAAAAGTCGGTGTACTTTATAAGTAAAGTACTGCAGGGGCATATGTAGCTCCCGTTAAATCTTTACTCGCCAGTAGAAAGTGAATTGATAGTAATTTGTGAATTCAGAAAAGGATAAAATGAGGATCTTTATAAAGAGTAGTTTTTCGTTATAATAAATAAACAGTAATATTACGAGCATAGAATTGACTATTTGATTTCAAGTAAAAAATGAGTACAAATAAGAGTGAAGAAAAGACAAAATGTATAGTAGTTGACATGACAACCAAAGAAAAATACCTATAAGGGTGGCATACCACCCCTTCAAGATTCTTCATAAGGGTCTTAAGCATCTTCAGAGGTAGTAGTAGTGGGACCTTGATATGAATAAAGAGACAACACCTAGTGATCCATTACAATTGCCAAATGGGCCAATCACAAGATCTAGGGCCAAGAAGTTTAAAGAAGCTCTTAGTGGGTTGATCCAACAAATGTGGGCTAATCATGAAGACATCAAGCCCAATTTTATTCATAATCAGAATTTAGTCAATGTTATCAATGCAAGGGAGGTTGAGTGGAATGAGTAGCAATTTCCAATATCAATTAATGCTTAGTGGGGCTGAAAGCATTTTCAATGTTGTTAATGCTTAGTGGGGTTGATTCACATTTCCAACGACATTAATGTTTAGTGGGCTTATTAGAGTCTTTTCCTTTTCCAAGTTGTCAACTTTAAATTAGTGTATTTTCATTTGCTAAGTCTTTTCCTATTTTTGGAGGGATGTTCCAAGTATAAATAAGGGAGGATATAACTCTTATGATCAGATTTTGAAGTTATAATATAATTGAGAGGTTTCTTCTCTTTGGTTCTTATTTAGAACTCTGAACTTATCAAGAAGCTTGTTCTTGTGCGTTCAAACCAGACTTATCACTCACCTTCTTCTTTCTTGAGTGTGGCGTCTTATCCTTCTTATACCTTTGGTTCTTATGTTTCATAGATAATGGGTCAAGGTTCTCTGTTTCTTGTTTTAAATTCCTGATTGTAGAAACGATCCTAACTAAATTGGTCTTGGGTCTCACTATTCTTGGTGGGGTTCATATCAGACCTGGATGCAAACTAGCATATTCAGATGGGTGGGTTGCAATCATAATTGTTTGACCTTCCTCGGCATGGGTACATACGTGGTCGTCCTTTATAAAATTAAAAGTTTCAATCTTGTGCAAGTCTCGAAGAGAGCTTTTCGGGTTGAAAAAACCGACTTGGTCCAAAACCCAACCACGAATTTGGTGACCATAAGCTTCAAATTTGGAGTCCATCTCAGTAGCGGCTTGCTCCAAGCCCGAAACTTTTTTTTTTAAGTTATCTACTTCCATTTCCAGCTCAGCTACTCGAAAATCGGAGTCTTCAAAATTCTTTTTCAATTGGTCACGTTCTTTGGTCAAATCCGAGTAGTCTTTCTTAACAACTTCTAACTCTTCATTAGCTGCTTTGGTGGCTTCTTCAGCAACAATGACGAATTTTTCACTCTCTTCTAATTTGATTTGGAAGCCCTGAGCAACGAACTCGGCAGCTTCAGCCTGTTTCTTGAGATGTTCCTGCTCAGCCTTAAAATTGTTTTTGAAAGGTTGTAAATCCTTGAGCTCAGTGAGAAGTTGTTGGCGTTCAGCCAAAGCCAGAAGCGCCATTTCAAAAAAGTGTCTTTCCCAGAGGTCATTGTCTTGAAGAGCAGTAAATTTGTAGATAAGTTGATCTAAAGAAAGCTTATCCCATTTTTCTCGAAGACCTACAGTAAAACAGGGCTGCACTTTGTTCATAAAATCGGGACCTTGAGATTGTATAGCAACGACAAAAGTCAGAGGAGTTAAAGGCTTATCAGTAATGGTTGTATTTGTGCTTTGATCATTTATCTTGACCCGTTTTCTCTGTCGTAGTTCGCCAGAAACAATTGGTGTCTCTACATCTACCAGAATATTATCTCCGGGAACAGAACCCGTAGCAGATGTAGCCGAAACAGGAGAAGGAGTAGAAGAATGATCCTTGTCGCCAGAGGCAGAGGGAATATCAGTCTGAGTTCCTTTCTTCTTCAGTCAGGCAAAAAATCGAGGATCCATGAATTTATCTAAAAAAATAATAATATATAGAGTTAGACATTAAAAATATAATGGCATGTGTATATGTTAGGTTACTTACTAAGTTTCCTGCGAATCCAGTCGGAAGAATCTTTATAATCTAGAATGGAGCGAGGAGCAATAGAGGTATTTTGCTTAGATAGTTGAACTGCTAGATCTTTAAACCAAATATAGGTTTCAAACTCCTCGTTAGTCAGATTCTTGGAGTTAGTTAAAAATACTTTGGCAGTAGGGGTGTAATAAGCTCGCTCGGTTCCAAGATAATGGGAACCGAGGAAGTCCAGCTTGATCCAAAAAGAAGGCTGCAGGAGGTGCAGATTGGGCAGAAGAAGAAGAAGCAAAAGGAGTAGAAGGAAGAGCTTCAGGTATACAAATTTTGAAGTAATCTTCTTTGAAATTTTTCTAGTTATCCTCATAAATAGTACACCACCTAAGTCTTAGGCGGGCTTCCAAAGATACCCAATTATAGTGGGTACTACCCTTCTCGATGGCGTTTTGGAACACGGCAAAAAGGCAAAAAAAAAGACCCGGGAAGAATAAGCAAATCCATAAGCTTGGCAAATTATTTTGAAAGTGTGCAAAAAGCACCAACTGTTAGGATGAAGTTGAGAAGGAGCGACTTCGAGATGATTCAAGACGTCCATTTGAAAGTCGGTAAAAGGCAAGATGATTTTAAGCTCAGAAAATAAACATTTATAGACGAAAAAGAAATAGTTATCACCTTGTCCAGAAGGAGTACAAATGCGGTCATTTTCTCCGGGTACGACAACCTGGAAAGAAGTAATAATGGAATCATGAAAGAGAGGTATTGACTGTATGGCAGCATAGAGAGTACTCGGATTGTTTTCGTAAGTTGAGCGAAGTCCTAAGGCTTCTTCGTCAACCCATTCTAAACCCGCCAAGTTAGAAGGGAGAGCAAAGCGAGAAAAGGGAAGCGAATGGTAAGGACGATTCCTCTGCATGTGCCTGGACGGAAAGGCACTGTTAAAATCTAATTCAGAAAAGCAGTTAATAGCTAATATGTTATTTAGGGATGGTGGTGGATATAAAAGTACCCTAATCCGTCCGGAACCCGTCAAAGGAAATGCAGAAGCCCTAAAGGGGGTAAAGTTAGTGCGATAAGGAGAATAACTTTCAGGCAAAGAAGACGTTAGGAGAGAATCCAAAAGGTTTTCCTTAAAGATGATAGTAGAGGAAGTATTAGGAGGGTTCATAATAGTAAAAAGATGAATTGTGATAAGTACATAGCAGATGTCCAAACTATAAACATGCAAGAAGTTAAGCAAATAAAGATTATAAAGAATAAGAATAATGGGAATAGTAAAAGAACAATGGGAATAGTAAACTTACTTGGTATTGAGTTCAACGAAGATGGAGAACAAGAACAACAACCTGGAAGCGAAGTCAACAAGAAGGCCAAGAAAACGTAGAAGAAGGAAAATGAAGAAGTGATAATGGCACAAAGAGGGAGAGAGAACAAGAAGAAGAACAGGCAAGAAAATAGTGAGAGTAAAAATCGAGAGAAAGAAGAGCTGAATAAGAAGGAAATATAAAAGCCAACCAACTTTTTGAATTTTGAAACGAAATGATTAATAGTTATCAAATCACGCCTTTTGAAAAATCGAGACCAAGAAGAAAAGGGCACTTGGCAAAAAGGGGATGAAGAGGTAGGAAACATTTAATGATAGCAGATAAAAGTAATAATGAGTGACATTACAAAAGGACAACCCATATTATTAACTCGGAGTAGAGCATGCAATCATACTCCAAGCTTGAGAGCTTAATGTTCCGGGTTCGCCATATGGGTTTAGGCAAGCCCAAAGAGAGCCCACATCAGAGTTAGGGCTTAGGGATAAGGTACGTTGTGCAATCCCGAAATCCGAACAATGAACCAGGAACGTGCATAGAACCCAAGTAGTAATGGCATTAAAGGACCCTACCATGATCTTTATGATAGAGTACCACCATCCTAACCGTTTATTATAGCATATTTTAGAGGGGAAAACTCAGTAACAAACACACAAGATATCATATTACTTATTAATATTCGTCCGGAACAAGAAGCCAGCAACATTATTAACTGAAGTTCTCCTACGATATTACACGTCTCGTATCTCTACTTTAGCATAAAGTACTAAAAAAGTTTCATGGGTACATAATAAATGAGACATGGACTATGTAAGTGCATAACATACCAGCCAGAGCATAAATTACATCCAAAAACTAAGAACAAATCCTAGAACAACACATATAAGCCATTTTGGAGTGGATAGTTGGTATGAAGAAGATGGAGGAGTGTCGCACAAATTATAACCGTACCACGTGTCCTCGGGGATGGAGGTGTTGAAATTAAAAGTAACAGGCTCAGAGTTATAGCCATAGATTTTCACGCTTTCAGGCTTCCAACCATTAGATGCACCAGATCTATATAGGTACGCATAACATATAGGAGATGCACATGGACCATCTATCTGAAATGTATCTGAAGAGCACTGTTCAAATGTCCTTGAAATTGGATCATCCAGTCTTGCTGCATATACCTGATAAATAATATTGCAAAGAGGGAAAAAAACTTTCAAATGGTTCAAAATTAAGCTTCCTTAATCAGCTATATATGAATAATCAACTTAAAATTTCATTATTAATTATTAATCTCAGTTACAAATGACTTTAATCTAATCATATAAACTATTTGATACAAGTTAAAAAACAGCTAATTATAAAGGTAAAACTTGCTAGACTTGCTAAGTCGATGTTCCACACATCTCAAAATTATTTTAGTATAAATTACAGTATCAAATTTAGACATAAATATTATTTATATCCCAAAACTCTAATTTATCATATATAGGAGTACTTAAATACAAGTGGATCAATAACTAAAATTAAATGTAAGACTAATTATCCTTACACAACTATAAAAATAAAAAGTCTTATACTCATTCTTAGCCATTGTTCATCTTGTATTCAATAATTCACAAAATTAATAAATTAGAGCTTTTAAATAAAAATGAGATCAATATATAGCCAAAGGATCAAAATTAAGAATATAATGTAAAATAGTCTATATATATATATGTATATATATAGGGGTAAACATTTATACAGTCACTTTAGATAAGATTATCTATAGCTACCATTTTTAACTATGTTCTCCGGGAGAACATAGTTATAATATTAAAGTTGTTTTTTTTCTCTCTCTCCTTTTGCTGACGTGGAGAGAGAGAAAAAAGCAACTTTAATGTTGTAACTATATATGGGTCTTTTTAATTCTGATTCCACTCCGATCGTGTTCTCTACATATGCGATTTACAAACATCGATTAAGCTATAGCATAAAAAAAAAACATAAAAGGAAAATTTAGTGTTTTAACAAGGGAAATTAAGTACTTTTATCATAAGTGAGCAAGGTTCTACTACTCTTAAGTTAATAGGCTTCCGATTACGAAAAAAAAAAAAAAGGGCTTTATCCCCACCAACAAAAATAAAATAAAGATAATTGAGGATGTAAGTAACATAATGAACTCCAACAAAATATTGAATACCCATGATTCCGGGTTCAATTTCAATTATGGGTATGTTTATAATTCGACTATAAACAATATATTTATGAATATTTCGTTCAAAACTCAATCTAGAACCTATCAAACATATTTTCAAAATAAAATAAACGGAGAAATATAACGAAGGAAAAGGGAAAACCTGATTGCCATAAGTATCTCCAAATATAAGACTGATCTGATCCGTTGTAAACTTGGGAGACGAACAACTTGTAGATATCTTCACCAGATAAGAACAGTTCTCTACTTTCTTCATCTATTAAAGACACACAACATAAATAAATAAAATAAAATAAAGTCTTTGACTTTATATTATGCATAAAAACAGCTCCAAATTTTATTTATTTTTTACAAAAAGAGAGTAAAGTTTCGGACTTTATGTTATGCATAAAAACAGCTCCAAAATATTCTCTTAAAAAAATTAAAGGGAAAATAAAAGCACAAGGGTTATCTTTACCTGGATATAACCAAGAGTGAAGGATTCTGCAGCATGAGGTTGCAAAGAAGCAGATTTGGACTCAGAGACTGAAAGGGTCAGTCCAGAAGCAAAGCAGAAGAACAGAAGAAGAACCTGCTTCATCATCTTTCAGCCAAAAAATAACCAGAGAGTAGAGTATAGAGGGTAGAGTAGGATCGAAAACTATGGTCAAAGTTCAATGTTTATTTGGTGCGTCGTGGAACAAGCTTAGTTCCCAAGGTGTGTTAATATTTATTTGCACCACGCCAACACCGGACAATAGGCGTAATCGATGTCCATGTCTTTCCAAGTCACGTGTTAGTTTTTTACTGGCCGTAATTTATTCAACCCTCCAAACGTCATAATTTTATAATTATAAAAAATAATTTTATTTCCTATAACTAAAAATATTTTTCTCCTTAAAATAATGCAAACTTTAATTCGTTGAAGACAGAGATATTTATTTCTTAAATCTCTTATAATAATCTCAAAACAATAATCAAAATACTAAAACTATGAGAAAACAAACTATTTTAGTGTGAAAAAATAATCAATAATGTTTTATACTACAACCCAAACATGTTTGATTTTGGACAGATACAACTTAATTTGAAAAAAAAAAAAAACACAAAAATAAAAAGTTATTTTCAAAATGATTAATCAATCCAAGCACGGTTTTGGTGTATTACATTTAATGTTAAAGCTTTTCTATTATTTTTCTCCAATAATTAGGATCCTCTCATTTTATTTTACTCCCTATATTATGAAAATAAAAAAAAAAGAGGAAAGATACCCAAGCAAATCTTATATAAACAAGATGAAAGATATTCTTACTACTAAAATTTTCCACTACCAACTTACTATCTATTTAATCATCATTGGATCAACATTTTCTCTCTCTTAAAAAACTTTTTAACATTCTCTCTGTTTAATCCAATGATGATTAGATTGGTAGTGACAAATTTTGGTAGTAAGAAATCCTCCTTCTATAAACAATAGTAAATCGAAAAAAGATGGCTAACCCAAACCTGTTGGCACACATGGAAGGAGTCTGTGTTTCCTTAACCAGTGGTCTCGAGTTCGAGCTCAGGGTATGGAAAAAATGGATTGAGTAAAGTCCCCCGCGAGGGTCCGACATTACTCGCATGAGATTAGTCTCACCCCCAAAGGGGGTGGGGATACCCTTGAGAAATATACTCAAAAAAAAAATGATGGCTAAGTTTATTCTTATTCCTAACAGTGTTTCTTTAGAAACAAAATAAATTAAGCATAAACAAGAATAAAATTTTGATCATTTTTTTTTAAAATAAAAATATCATAATGCCACATCAACAAAAAAATTTGCCAAAATGTCACGGCTTCAAATCCGTTGTCTCTGGCAACGAGTTTGATGTGCCATGTCGCAAACTTTTTGAGGTCACCAAACTTGTTGCTTCATAGCGAGTTTAATGTTTAAATGAATCAGACTGTTGCCAGACAGTCTGAAACGCGTTGGATGTGGATAAGAGTTTAAGGGTCTAGACTACACAGAGTTGACACGTAACACAAAATTTTGAAAGTTTTGCAGTAAAATTTCGGAAGGCAATAACTTTTGGCTCGGATGTCCTAATTATATATATATTTTTTATTCTACATAACTTTTCAAGATCTACACGCCAACAAATTTGCATAGATCAATTTTTTAAAAGATATGTTTGCTTGTGCCCCGTTTGGCACATTTTATCTTTGTGAATGATGTTACTTAATTCGTATTCTTATTTTCACTTTCCAACACTAACAAATAATCCTTTCGGAATTTGTTAGCGCAAAGATATCGAAAAGATACAAGGAAATAAAAAAATAACGTAATTCGAACACTTGAGCCAAAAGTTATGGCCTACTAAAGTTTTACGGTAAAACTACTAAAATTTTGTACCGCGTGTCATCACTGTGAGACTCTAGAAAGTCGTTGCCACTAATAACAAGTTTCAGACTGGCTGCCACGTGTTTTGGAGCAGCTGAGTGTTCTGACTCATTTGACCATGAAACTCGTTGCCACTAATAGCGAGTTTGGTGGACTCATGATTTGTGCTACATGACATTTGAAGCTTGCTACCACTTACACCAACTTTGCCAGCGCGACTTCTAGCAAAAATTTACCCCGCATGATATATAAGTATATATTTTTTGGGGAAATGTGACAACATGGACAAAGTCACTAAACAAGACAATGTTTAAAAAAGCAAATAGCAAGCCACATTATTAACTGACTTTGGTCCATGATTATACCCAACTTGTATCTTTTTTGGATACACAAGTTGTATCTTTATAACTTCTGCTTAAAGCATACAAGCATCAATGTCACTTTTATCTAAACTATTTAGAGTTGGTATATAATGGATGAATTAAAAAAATAAGTAAAATGAAAAATAAATAATTATAGAAAACTCAAAAAGACCATTTGAGACATATGAAAAAATTACTTATGTCTTCTTCGTAGTGTTAATCGCTTTCATTTATAGTGTATCACAAATACCGATGACAGTTCGAATTGACATAACATGATAGAAATTTAACATAAATATGAATACACTTAACACGAACAGGATATAAATGTAAGAACGAGTCTAAACCTTCGAAATAAACACGACTTGCTTTTTTTACAAGTTAATGTGACACGACACAAATAATCCATCAATCTTAAATATATCATTTATTTTGTAAATTAACGCACACTAATAGCCCATCAATATAATAACTTTAATTGCATTGGATTAATTATTTAATCATGCATAATAAGATTAATTAAGTGAAAGTCTTAATATAAAGATTATATTAAAATATTAATCAAGCACTTGTAGATAAAATAAGTGGGAATACTTAGTTCAACCAATGTGGTATGTGTGTTATGTAGAAAACATCATTTGATGTGAGTAAGTGGGCTTAAGTGAGGGAATTAGGCTTTTTATGCTTGAAAGCCCTGTCAACCACTGCTCGCTGGTGCATTCTTTGGAGCGAGCTGTCTAGCGAGGGTGTAAAATGCCCAGTAACGCTGCTCGCTGGAGTGAGGAGCCAAGTGAGCATGCTCAACGAACATTATATTGCTAGATGGCGTTGCTCGCTTGAGCAAGGAGCCCAGCGAGTAGTGCGAAAATGTGAAAAAAATCACTTAAGTCACTCTCTTTCCTCACCAAATCATTTAGTCTCTCTGCTACCTGAGCCATACACCATTAATGAGCATCAAAGACCTTCAAAAACCTAGTTTCCCCTACACTCCATAGAATCAAATGAGGTTGGAACCAAAGTTGTTTAGAATCTCAAAGAGAACACAACCTTAGACTTAGAATCCATTGTGGAGGCTTGTGGGTGGAGATATTGGCCTTGGAAAATGGCGAAATTTGTTAAGTTGGAAGAGCTTGAGGTGTTGCATTGCTCCATTAGGTGTTGGAAGACATTCCTTGTGCATTTGTGGAGCTATTTATGGTAAGAATCGTTGACCTCTTTGTGTTTTATAAAGAAATGTGAAGTTAGGGTTTAGAGGAAATGTGAGTTGATTGGGTACGTTGGAAAAGATTGAGGCTTGGTGTATGTTGGAAAATATGCTTAGGATGAGGTTTATTCGGTGGAAATGTGATTAGAAAATCGTTTGAAGAATCTTCCTAATTTTCCATAAATATGCATGCCTATGTATTGGAGTTGCTTGTGTCATAAGTAGTGTGAATGGTTGTATTGATGGTGTCCATGGTGATTCTAGGTGTGAGACTTGTGGACCGTCATTAGTTGACCAAGCATTGTAAGAGCCAATGGATTTGGATTTTGAAACTTAATTGAAATCAAGTGTAGCTGAGTTCTTAATGTCGTTGTGATTATATGATGGAATTGCCTATGTTGTGGTGAATGTTGATATATTCATTGTTTGCATGAGATTGATTATAAACTTGCTTTATGAATAGGTATTATTTATAGCAATTGTCTTGAGGTATTTTGGACATTGAGCAAAGGTTGGTTGGAATTCCTAGATAGTGGAATTCGTGTGCTTAGAGCAAGCATTGACTTGGAGGCTTAAGAGGTAAGCTTTCAGATCTTGATATGTATCCCTTGATTGTTCCACCAAGCCCATGTGGGTTTTGGTTTATATGGATGTGCAATATATTGAATATAATACATGTTATGTGATGCTTGTTGAGTGATGTAAGAGGGATTCTTACATAGGTATGTGGGAAAAGAGATCTTTGTGTAATTCATAAGGTATGTTGCACGGTTGCGTAATTCATACATTGTTCTTTGGCTTTAGGGTTATTTTCTCTAGAGCGTCCTGTTTAAGGTATGATTACCGCGAGGGATTGCTAGGACACTGACAGTTGTATTCTGAAGACGACGTGAGGCACTAGGAGGAATATTAGACAGTCATTTGCACACTTTGCATGCATAAATTCATGATTATGTTGTTTATTGTTTGTTGCCTGAAGTGAACTTTGGGGTGGAGAAGTCCTCCAAGGACCCCAAGTTTATTGAGATTTTTTTCTCACCCTTTGTTGTGGGACCCCCTTTCAAGTACTAATGGTGTTGGAGCATCCGCTGGCAGGAGGACACAGTAGAGTGCATGATTATGGCATGCTTTAAATGTATTTTGAGATATCCTATGTATATGTTTGATGAACGTATATAGGATTTACATTTGATAGCCATTGATATATTTTGATGTATTTTGGTGGACTTAGCCTATAATCACTCTTCTTTGGTATCCTAATGTTGTTGGATGGAACCAAGAGTTTAATCATAGCCATTTTGTATAGCTAACTTCCAGCATATGTAATTGGACATTGTGTAATATTGGACTTTATGCATATATGATGGAAGGGCATGGATGCCTATTTTGCATGTTTGAAGTCTATTACATATGTATCTTGTCTTTATGTGGTTGACAATGTATATGGATTATGCATGGATGTCATAAAGTCAATAATGCTAAGCTAAAGATACATAACTTTTAAATCAAGTAAGGATAAGGAAATGTCTTGAGCTAATGTAAATTGATAGGATGTAAGTGCACCCTAGTTTGTTGGGCTAGTGGTTACTTTTCCGTGTCTATTAAGTACCCAAGAGGTGTGCCAAAGGTGTAAGGAATGAGCCATGAAACAAAGAGCATATGTCAAAATTCTGGCTCTGCTCACTGGCGAGCTCGCTCTAGAGAAGAGGCTAGCAAGCTTATTAAAATTGACACAGAAGCGAACTCGAAGCAGGGGAGTGCTTGCTCACGCGAGCTAGCTGTTGGCCTCGCTCCAGCAAGAGGCTGCGAGGAAACGGAGCACCTGGGTAGTAGCTACTGTCTGGGGATTTAATTGGCTCGCTTGAGCGAGCAGGACACGAGAAATTGCGAATGCTCGCTGAGGAGCTCGCCCAAGCGAGGAGCTCAGCGAGCAATCCAGTTTGCTAAAAATGAGAATTATGTTGTGGGACTTATGAGAACCCCATAGTTGTGTCTAATAGGACTAATATGATATGAATAAGCTATTAATTATAACTTCGCAATGTCATGAGGTTACAATTAAAGTTTTGGTTTTATTTGAATACGACGATTATTGTAAGCAGAATAAGCAACATTGAAAGCAAAAAAATTTAGCCATATTTTTAAATGAACTTTTATAATTGTAACTGCGCTTAATATCATACGTGATTTTAATGAACGGACTATACAATGAAGCATTACATATTAATCTCGAAATGTGTCATTTATTATGCACGTTAACACAAATAATGTGTAAGAATATTAACTCAAATTAATTTTATGTTTGTAGATTGACACATAACATGATACAAAAAATGTTGTATCAATTTTTGTCAACACAAATATCACAAAATTTTTAAAACGGATTAAATCAAACACAAAATTCTCATGCTGTTAGGTGAAGACCTAACAGAAGAGGAAAGTAAGAATATGAACATAAACTTTGATTATTTGCGTAAAAAACAATGCTTACAATCTCTGTACCTTTTATACTCTCCTATACATCACTAACTTGTAACTGACTCTGATATACACAATTAACCTGTAACTAACTCAGGTTTACTAACTTTATAAATTTAACTCAAGTTAAAGTAACTCAAGCTACAAAGTCTTGGAGTCTCACAGAGTGTTGTCTCACTCTATTAGATGTCCTACGTGTAACAATTCCCCCATCTTCAGACACAACCTTGTCCTCAAGGTTCAAGGTTGGATAACAGCTAACCAAAAGCTCCTCTGGTTCCCAAGTTGAGTCCTCTGGAAGTGCATTTGCCCATTGCACTAAAAATTGACGTTGGGGAGTACCAGCTGCTACAACTGTGCGAACTGACAGAATAGCTTGAGGGTTCTGAACCGGTCTATTATCCACAGCAAGCTCAGGCAGTGGCATGGGTTGAGCATCTAAACTTCCTCGAAATGGTTTCAACAATGAAATATGAAAAGCTGGGTGGATTTGACAATTTGGTGGTAGCTCCAAACGATATGCAAGAGTCCCAAACTTCTTTTCAATGGGATAAGGGCCAAAATATCGTTTGGCAAGTTTATGACTTGCACGCCTCTCCACAGATACTTGCCTATAGGGTTGTAATTAACCCACACCAAATCACCTATCTCAAATGATCGTTCCTTTCTATGTTTGTCACTTTGTATCTTCATGCGGTTCCTAGCTTGTTGCAAATGAGATTTCAAACGGGAAAGGGTCTCATCCCTTTGCACCAAGAGAGTCTCCACCGCTTCTATTTTGATTAAGCCACGAGGATAGTGAGGGATTTGTACAGGTTGCTTACCAAATACTGCCTCAAATGGACTCATGCCAATGCTGAAGTGTACACTGGTGTTATAATGAAATTGGGCCCAACCAAGAAAACCAGCCCAACATTGTGGCTTCTCATGACAAAGTGATCTAAGATATTGTTCAAGATAACGGTTTGTTACCTCAGTTTGGCCATCCGATTGAGGGTGATAAGCCGAGCTAGTGTGTAAAGAAGTTCCACTCAGCTTGAACAACTGTGACCAAAATTGACTGACAAAAATTGGATCCCTATCAGTCACAATAGAACGAGGAAAACCATGGGTGTAGACCACTAATTCACAGAACAGCTTAGCTACTACAACGACTGTAAAAGAACGAGGCAGAGGACCAAAATAAGAAAATTTAGTCAGCCTATCCACAATAACAACAATGGTAGTGTATCCTCTTGATAAAGGTAATGCAACAATGAAATCCATTGATAAATCTTCAAATATGCCTTCCGAAATGGACAATGGCTGCAGCAACCCACTCGGTTTTGAAGTCTTATACTTAACTTGTTGGCAGACAAGGCACTCCTTACAAATTGCTTGACATCTTTTCTCATGGAACACCAATAAAAAGTGGCACTAAGCCTCAGAAAAGTGCGCTACACACCTGCGTGCCCACCAACCGGTGTGGAATGAGCCTCATGGATCAATTTTGGAACCAAAGGAGAAGAAGGGCTAAGCAAAAATATGTTATTGTGAAACAAAATCCCATCCTTCACTGTCACATGGGTGTGCTCATTTGGACTGCTCCTTAACTTCTCATACCACTGCAACAAGTAAGGATCCTCCAAATTCTGCTGCTTAATTTCCTGCAAAACATTGAAAACCGGTTCCGAAAACAGAACATTCACCATGCCTTCTTCATAAACTCTTGACAATGCATCGGCTACTACATTACTGCTACCAGCCTTATACTCAATAGAAAAATCATACCCAAGCAATTTACATAAGTACTTCTGTTGCTCTGTCGTTTGTATTGCTTGGTACATCAACTCCTTCAAACTTTTATGATCTGTCTTGATCACAAATGTAGAACCTAACAAATACTGCCTCCACCTTTTAACAGCAGTGGTGATGGCATAAAGTTCACGTACATAAGTTGAGGCTTTGGTCATCCTTGGATTCAGCTTCTTACTAAAAAAAGCTAAGGGTCTCTCCCTTTGTAACAACACTGCCCCCACCCCACTATTAGAAGCATCAGTCTCAAGTACAAAGGGTAAGGTAAAGTCAGGTAAGGTGAGTATAGGAGTATGAGTCATTGCATCCTTTAATTTTTGAAAAGCTTGAGAAGCCTCTTCTGTCCAATGGAACCCCACAGTTGACTTCAAAAAATCTGTTAATGGATTGGTATCATGGCATAATTCCTTACAAACCTCCTATAGTATCCAGTAAGACCAAGGAAACCCCTCAATTGCTTTAGGTTTCTTGGGAGAGGCCACTCAACCATCGCCTGAATCTTCTTTATGTCAGCATGCACCCCTTGATTAGACACAACATGACCTAAATACTCAATAGATGCTGCACCAAAGGAGCACTTAGAAGCCTTCACAAAAAATTTGTGCATCTGTAAGCATTCAAGAGCAATGCCCAAGTGCAGAATGTGTTCTTCCACTATTTTACTGAAGACCAGTATGTTATCAAAGAAGACTATGATAAATCGGTGTAAGTATGGCATAAAAAAGTGGTTCATCACAGCTTGAAAGGTTGCTGGAGCGTTTGTTAAACCAAACGGCATCACTAGGAACTCATAGTGGCCCTCATGAGTCCTAAATGTTGTCTTCCCAATGTCTTGAGGCAAGACTCGGATTTGATGATATCCAGCACGCAAATCAAGCTTGCTAAATACTGCAGCTCCCCCCAATTCATCCAACAGTTCATCTATAGTAGGTATTGGAAACCTATCCTTGACGGTAATGGCATTCAAGGCCCTATAATCGATGCACATTCGCCAAGTATTATCCTGCTTCCTTACCAACAAAACTGGTGAAGAAAAAGAACTTTGAGAATATTGTATAAAACCAGCAGAAAGTAGATCAGAAACTTGCCTCTCAATCTCAGATTTCTGATGGTAAGCATAGCGGTAAGGTCTAACATTTACAGATTTTGATCCCTCCTCCAAGTGAATAGCATGATCTAAGCCCCTAAAGGGAGGCAACTCACTAGGGATCTGAAATATATCTTGATACTCCACTAGAACCGGCCAAAGCTCTTAAGGTATCCTTTCCTTAATTGTCAACAATTCAGAGTTGGTTGGGGACTGTTCCAGTACTGGTTTCCATTCTAAAACATTGCAATGAGATATTTCTACATCACAATTAGTACCAGTTGCTTCAGACTTCCCCTGTTGGTTGACACCCGTCAAAACAACGTGCTTACCTTTCCATTGAAACTCCATTGAAGGTTCCACATAATCATGTGTGACCTTACCCAGCTGTTGTAACCAAGGCATTCCAAGAATGATGCTAAGATCAACCAACTCCAGCACCCAAAAATCAATTAAAAAGACATGACCCTGTATTTTAATGGGTACACTAAGGCACCTTTTGTCAATCATCAAAAACTCTCCATTTCCCATGAATATGCGTAATTTCTTAACACGAGTGATTGGCAACCTCAAAACACCAGCTAATTCCTTTTGAATGAAATTATGAGTACTCCCTGAATCAACCAGCACAACCACCTCACAATTTCCAATAACAGAAGAAAACAGTAAAGAACTTGTACCTGAGGGATCATTAAGTGCATGCAAAGCACCATCCTGTGTCACCTTCGCAAAATCTTCAGATTGCCATACAATTTCTTCTTCCTCATCGGCTTCTTCAAGTGGATTAGTAAAATCACCCATCAAGAGCAGTTTATTCTGGCACCTGTGTTTAGGGTTCCACTTCTCATCATAGTAATAGCATATGCCCAATTCCCGTTTCTTGTGCAAATCGGCATGTGAAAATTTCCTCATCGTTGGCAGAGCTGGCAATGCCAATTTGGGGTTGGAAGAACCAAGTTGAGGTACAAGAGGAACAAAATTTGTACTAGAAGGAACAGAAGCAGTAGGCACAGACGAGATGGGAACCGCGGAACTGGAAGGAGAAAACTTGTTAAAGAATTTCTTACCATTTGAAGAGAAATAAGTGTGAAGCTCCATATGATGATCATCATAGGCTAATGCATACTGCATAGCTTGATGTAAACTCACAGGGGAACAAAGTTGAACCGCACTTCTGAGTTCGGATTGTAACCCAGAAATGAAAAAACTCATGTAAAAATCATCATCAAGACCAGGTACTTGATTAATTAACACCTCAAATTGCTGAATGTAATCACGCAAAGCAGCCGATTGTGTCAACTTTGACAACACCCCTTTGAGATTGGTATACGTAGAGGCTCTAAATCGCTCACGCGGGGCCTTTGTCAAACAACCCCAAGAACGAACCAAACCGCTACTGTACATCCACTGGTACCACGCGGCAGCAGCACCATCCATACGCAAACCCGCAACCGGGACCTTAAACTCTTCCGGCACTTGTTGAAGGACAAAAAATAACTCCGTACGGAAGATCCAATTGTTAGGATCCACACTAGAAAAAATAGGGATTTCTAATCGAATCGCTTTGGTTAGGTTTCTGGAATCAAGATCTACTCGAACTTGATTGTTAGGTTGGGGGTCACGACGAACACGATCTTCTCTTCCCATCATCGCCTCATGCAACTGTTGAAGTTGGGTGGTCAAAGATGCAAACTGAGCTTGGCTTTCCACGCGATTCTCAACAAAGCGTTGATCGACACGATTCTGGAAGGCAAGATTCTCCTCCTTATCACGATCGACTCGTAGTTGCAATGCAGCAAATTCGTCCGCCAATTCCTAGAGACGCATCTTGAATTCGAAGATGAAAGCACCAATTTGTTAGGTGAAAACCTAACAGAAGAGGAAAGTAAGAATATGAATAGAAACTTTGATCATTTGCGTAAAAAACAATGCTTACAATCACTGTACCTTTTATACTCTCCTATACATCACTAACTTGTAACTGACTCTGATATACACAATTAACCTGTAACTAACTCAGGTTTACTAACTTCATACATTTAACTCAAGTTAAAGTAAGTCAAGCTACAAAATCTTGGAGTCTCACATACTGTTGTCTCACTCTATTAGATGTCCTACATGTAACACATGCCATGTTCACATCATGTTAAAAATTGTCATCTTTGATCACCATAGTAAAAAATAATTATTTTTACGAATTTAACCTTTAGATTATTTGTTGAATCATACCCGTTTTTATAAAGCCTTCCTTAAATTGAAAGGTACGTAGACATTTATAGAGCATCGGATTAAATGAAATATTTATCTCGCGTCTAGAAGATTTCCCTCAACCTATCTTTGTTTTATAGTCTTCCTTGCTCCAACACTAAATTGAACATAAGCACATTATAAACAAAATTGAACATAAACAAGACAAAGGTTAATTAATAAGCAAGCAACATTAAGTATTAACTGAATTTGTCCTACGATATTACACGTCTCGTATCTCTACTTTAGCATAAAGTACGAATTAAGTTTCATGGGGTACATAATAAATGAGACATGGTCTATGTTAAGTGCATAACATAACAGCCAGAGCATAAATTACATCCAAAAACTAAGAACCAAACCTATAACAACACATATAAGCCATTTCTGAGTGGCTAGTTGGTATGAAGAAGAAGGAGGAGTGTATGGAGGAGTGTCGCACAAATTATAACCGTACCACGTGTCCTCGGGGATGGAGGTGTTGAAATCAAAAGTAACAGGCTCAGAGTTATAGCCATAGATTTTCACGCTTTCAGGCTTCCAACCCTTATATGCACCAGATCTATATAGGTATGCATAACATATAGGAGATGCACATGGACCATCTATCTGAAATGTATCTGAAGAGCACTGCTCAAATGTCCTTGAAATTGGATCATCCAGTCTTGGTGCATATACCTGATAAATAATATTGCAAAGAGGGACAAAAAAACTTTCAAAAGGTTCAAAATTAAGCTTCCTTTTTTTTTTTGATAAATAAAATTAAGCTTCCTTAATCAGCTATATAGGAATAATCAACTTAAAATATTCATTATTAATTATTAATCTCAGTTACAAATGACTTTAATCTAATCACATAAACTATTTGATACAAGAGAAACAAACAGCTAATTATAAAGGTAAAACTTGCTAAGTCGATCTTCCATATATCTCAAGATTATTTTAGTATAAATTACTCTATCAAATCTAGACATAAATATTATTTATATCCCAAAACTCTAATTTATCATATATATGAGTCCTTAAATACAAACGGATCAATAACTAAAATTAAATACAAGACTGATTAAAATTAAAATTACAAAAATACTATGATTTACGTCACAAAACGATATCGTTTTTGGTTCATCGGAGATAATTTATCTCCACTTAACAAGAAATCTTTTTCTCATATATATATATATATATATATATATATATGAGAAGAGATCAGTTGACTCCAGAGTAAGACTTATAATTCTTACTCCTCATCCTAGCTGTTGATTTTCGTCCATCCAACGGTTATAATTTATGAAGTTATATTAATTAATTAATTATTAATTACAATGTAAATAACAACCGTTGATTTTCGTCCATCAACAGCTGAGATAGAGAGTAAGACTTAAAAGTCTTACTCTGGAGTCAACAGAACCCTCCTCTCTATATATATATATATATATATATATTGGGTCCTTTTAATTCAGATTCCACTTTTAGAGTGTTCTTTACATATGCAATTTACAAACATGGGTTAAGCTATTGCATAACAAAAAAAAACAAAAAACCACAAAAGGAAAATTTAGTGTTTTAACAAGGGAAATTAAGCACTTTTATCATAAGTGAGCAAGGTTCTACTGCTCAATTAGTTAATAGGCTTTCTATCCCCACCAACAAAAATAAAATAAAGTAAATTGAGGATGTAAGTAACATAGTGAACTCCAACAAAATATTGACTACCCATGATTCCGGGTTCAATATCAAATATGGGTATGTTTATAATTCCTCTAAAAACATTATATTTATGAATATTTGTTCAAAATTCGATCTTGAACCAATCAAACATATTTTCAAAATAAAATAAAATAAAATAAACGGAGAAATAAAACGAAGGAAAAAATGAAAACCTGGTTGCCATAAACATCCCCAAATACAAGACTGATCTGATCCGTTGTAAACTTGGGAGACGAACAACTTGTAGATATCTTCACCAGGTAAGAACAGTTCTCTACTTTCTTCATCTATTAAAGACACACAACATAAATAAATAAATAAAATAAAGTCTTTGACTTTGTATTATGCATAAAAACAGCTCCAAATTTATTTATTTTTTACAAAAAGAGAGTAAAGTTTCGGACTTTATGTTATGCATAAAACAGGTCCAAATATTTTCTTAAAAAAATTAAAAGGAAAAAAAAAACACAAGGGTTATCTTTACCTGGATATAACCAAGAGTGAAGGATTCTGCAGCATGAGGTTGCAAAGAAGCAGATTTGGACTCAGAGACTGAAAGGGTCAGTCCAGAAGCAAAGCAGAAGAACAGAAGAAGAACCTGTTTCATCATCTTTCAGCCAAAAAAAAAAACCAGAGAGTAGAGTAGAGAGGGTAGAGTAGGTTCGAAAAATAGGGTCCCAAAGTGTGATATTTATTTGCACAACGCCAAGACTGAACGATAGGCATAATCGATGTCCATGTCTTAACAAGTCACGTGTTAATTTTTTACTGGCTGTACATTCCGTGTGGTGCACGAGTTTGATTAAATAGTTAAAGTATTTATTAAGGTCGCAAAGTGATGAAAATAAAATAATATTATCGGACATCCAGTGTTCAAGACAATGGCATATTCGTAATTATGGGTTTTTTTTTTGTTATCTGTTGAAAGTGTGCTAGTATCAATTTAGTTTCTCTTATACCTTGTGTTATTATTTATTACAGTAATAAAATCAGGAAGAGTTTATACTTATAACCTATTTTTTTTTTATAATTTCTTATAATTAATATTTCATTCGTTGATTTCTGTCAATCAACAGTTAAGATTTATTATGAATTAGTAATTAATTAATAAATTTTATTAACAAAAATCTTAATTATTGATTGATGGAAATCAATAGTTAAAATATTGATTATAAGAGATTGTAAAAGAAAATAGGATGCAAATATAACATTCCCATACGTAATAATATCGTATTATAAGAGACTAATATATTATATCATAAACATAAAGTACATAGAGTTTATTTTTTAAAATAAATAAATAAGTCTCATATTTTGTGTTGATTACATGAGCTAAAATTAAAACACGCACTCAGAAAAGTGGTTTTAGCCTTATAGGAGACCCTACAATATTTTTATATTTTTATTTCATGGAAAACGTCTTTTTCAACCTAAAACTAAATAAACTGCCAATTCTGGATTCTTTTAAATTAATTTTTTTTTTATAATTTGTGAAAAAGAAGGAAAACAATGGCCTTTTAATGAAATTTTTTACAGGATTAATTCAGAATTTAAATACTTTATCAAAATAATATCGTATGAGGTGTTTATGTTTAAGTCGCGCTCGGAAATATACATGACTGGGGAATTGATGAAGGCGCTCCAACTATAGGATAGATGCTGCTGCAACTTGTGCATAAAGAATGTATGTGTTTAAATCGCGTATATGAATAGTATGCATTCGTCCATGTACAAGATGCATATCTTATCCTTGTGCAATTGAAATAGACATATTTCTCATATCCATTTCACGACATTATTTTAGTAAAATAGTTGGATTTTAAAATAATGCCATGAATTTTTTTCCATTTTACATTAAATGTGTGGAAATTTCTGAAACTATGGGCACGCATGACAACCTTTCCGGAATCATTTTTTTTTTTTTAATTTAGTTCCAGGGAACAGAAATGAATAGAAAACTTATTTGGTAAAATAAGTTCCCTCCTCTATATATAGAATAGTACCATTTGATACTAATTCCAAACTAAAAAATTTGACACCAAATCTTAACCATTATTTTTCGTTAATGTGGCGATTATAACTTATTGAGAATTAATAGTTAATTAATAAGTGTAATTCGATAATATTAACATTAAATTACAGAAATAAATGTTTAAGATTTGATGTCAAATTTTTTTAGTTTGACATCGATGTTAGAAAATTAAATATTGACATAGATTTGATGTCAATATATATATAGTGGTAGGATCTTCTTACATCGATGTAAGAAAAATAAATTTACATCGATGTAAGGAAAATAAGTCTTACACCAAATTTCAACTGTTGATTTTGTACATCTAACGGTTGAGATTTATTGGGGTCCACTCATTAATTAATTCTTAATTTTTAATAAATCTCAACCGTTAGATACATAAAAATCAAAGATTAATGATATAAGACTTATTATTCTTAATCTGGTATAAATTGATCCAATCTCATATATATATATATATATATATATATATATATATATATATATATAGGAGGGATATTCTCTCTACTAAAATTTTCTACTACCAACTTACTACCTATCTAATCGTCATTGGATTAATATTTTCTCTCTCTTCAAAAACTTTTTAACATTCTCTCTTTTTGATCAAATGATGATTAGATATGTAGTAAGTTTGTAGTGTAAAATTTTGATAATGAGAATAACCTTCCTCGTATATATATATATATATAGGTCAAGATCTTACACCGGTGTAAGAGTTAAGTCTTACACTCAATCTTGACCATTGATCCACTTGTATCCAATGGCTCACTACCAAAAAATTAGAGCCCTTATATATAAATGGAATGAATGGTCTAACTTACACCGGTGTAAAATGATCCTAACCCTATATATATATATATATATATATATATATATATATATATATATATATATGGCAAAATGATTTGTAATGTGACTGTATATAAGCGTTGGTGCAGTCACATAAAAACTACGTCGTTTTGGGTGGGATAAGTTCGCATTTAAAATTAATTGTAGAAAATACAAATATTATATTTATTTTCAACTTTGTATGGTTATGATTCCCCATATTTAATGTTTTATATTTATTTCCACCTTTATATGGTTATTATTCCCCATATTTAATGTTTTTACACTATAAAACGACGTAGTTTTATATGACTGCACCAATCCTTAGGTGCAGTCACTTTACATCCGCTAAACCCTATATATATATATATATATATATATATATATATGTGTGTGTGTGAAGGATGTTATGCCTATTTTGTTTCGTATCTACTCACCTACTCATCTCTAACACTATTGGATTAGAATCTCAAAATGAGAGAGAAATGATAGAAAGTTATTTGAGATTCTAATGTAAAGATGTTGAAGATGAGTAGGTAAGATAAGTATGGAAAAAATGTAGGTAGAATATCCTTTATACATACATCATGAGGCATTTGAGAGGTTAAGTGTCATCCACATATTAAAATATATATTTCACATGACTCCCTTTTACATGACTCAAAATTATGGATATGCTTCATCAAAACCTTGAAGATAAACGTAATGGGATAAAAACGTAGCGAAGGAAAAAAGATACAATATTCATAGTTAATATACAATCTTTTGTTGTTTGCAAACTTAGACGGCCTCATTAAAAACCTTTCTAAGAAAGAGACTCAGTGGCATAAAAACTTGGTAAATGGAAAAATAGTGGAGTACATATAACTCCCCCTCGATTGAGTGATATAGCTCTACTCTTGGAGTTAATGAAGTAGAGCAATAATTACAATTTTTCATGATAGTTTTTCTCCCATGTCACTATAGTGTATTGCAACTTTTATGTCAACATTAGCCAAATCATCGTTGTTTCCACCGACATTCATATTTGGCCGTTTTGTATTCGCGAGGTTGTTGCAATTAGTGGCTGCATTATTTTATCGGGTTTTTTTATTTGGAATTAATCTCTTCAAGAGACGCGATGAGCAACTAAATTTCATTTTTCGCAGATTTATATTTTTAGTCCCTACAGGTCATTCACGCTTTCGATATTGACTAGACTAAAGCATATTTTATCTCATTAAATTATCTACTACAAGTGGCTCATTCTTTTTAGTCACTCATTGTGATAAATAAATATATTTGGCATTTGTTTTACTAAGGTTTGCAAGTTAATGATATTTTAAACTTCAAGCTTAGTTATACTTGTACGTGGACCAAAGTAATTCATTTATTTTTTCTTTTAAAATAATTTTTCGGGATTCATTGAGGTTCTGTCTTTCTCCCTCTAATGCTGGAAAATGTCCCTCATTAAATTTTTAATCACTAAATCATGTATTAAACAGGTCGCCCATTATCGGCTCCAGGTACTTGATTTTGTATTAAGTCTTGAAAAACTCACATAAATATCTAACCTTCAGATGACATAAGGACATATATAATAAAACAAAATAAGCGCAAATGGGAAATATCAGGTTCACATCCATGATGAGCTAGTGAATTTCAGGTTCATGGTCATATATTTTTAAAATAATTAATGACATAAACACAAAAATTATTTCATATTTGTCCATCATGTTTCTAGAGTTTAATGAGATATTTTTCTATATCTGGTTCACTTTTGGGGTCACTTTTCTAGAAATGTTGTTAGTCTATTATTAACTTCTTCAAGAGTGTCACTTTGGAGTTTTATTTCCTTATCTCAAAGAACAAATTTGTTTGTATACTTTAGATTTATTAGTCATTATATTCACACGATGTCCTTCGGGGACAATTAGTCACATAATAATATATGTAACTATTTGCAATATTGTGCAAATTAATTATGGTTATAACTTCAAGTTCACAGTCATTTGGGCATATACCTAGATGGATAATTCATTAAATTGATTAATCTAAATAAATAATTAGCTCTTTTAGAGCCATTACAAATATTGTTGCAAACATGCCCATGACCACATCCATAATTATGTAATTGTATTGCATTCATTTCAAGGAATGACACATAAACTGGTCAAATTTTTGCAAGATCTAATGAATCTTTTGCCATAAGTATTTGGTTTTAAGATCATCATAGAAATGATGAAGAAATATATTTCACTAGAATGCTTCTACTGGGAGAGCTTATCTCGTTCATTGATTGTTTCTCAAAGTAACATAATACAAGCTCTTCTAGAGTCTCCAATCAAGTTAGTAGAACTAGTCTTAGTAAGAAAATATATAGAAATGAAAAATAAAGGAAGAGAATATGGAGAGAATTCGTATCAGACTTTAGTCAATTTTATATCTATGGTCATTTGTTATAACCATAAATTTTGCCATGTCTAAAATTATCGTTTGGAATATTCACTCAAGAGAATATGGTTTAACCCATTGGCGATACTTTACGAGCCTATTTTCTCGATATGACTACGTTTGGAGCATATTCAAGAGACAAAAAATATAAATAATATTTTCTCTCAATATTTTATTTCAGATTATTCATCAAGTCTGTTAGATCTTTTCAATCATGGCCTAAAGTTATAATTCTTTAGGAACTATACCATTATATTCATAAAAATGATGATCAAGAAAAATCATTTATTTTGTGCAATCCTTCCGAGATGTATATAATGTAGACGTATTTTCAATAGCATGAGATTCACAGCTAGCTTCTTTCCTTTTTGCGATTTTGTGCAATCATTGGTTGCACTCATAGCTCTCAAAATAGTCAGAAGTTTCATAGATTTGGAATTTTCTTTAGGCAATACTTTTGAACCAACATGTCTAAAATTATAATTATTTCCACTCATTTAAGGATGTAAAAATTTGGCTTTTGGCTTTTTCAACATAAATTTGGCTTTTGGCTTTTTCAACATTTGACATAACGCTATACGGAAAAATCCTTAAATTAAAAATAAGGATTGTTGTCAAACTTCAATGCTATTTCAGAAACAAAATGATATAATTTCTCAAATATCCAATAAGAGTTTTAAAGCATTTACTACTATTTTAGTATTATAAGACCCTCGTCACCAGAGGCGGATGCAAGGCAATAAGAAGGGGGCAAGTGCCCCCCCTTAAATTTTGATTTGAAAATACTAAAATACCCCTCATTTAAAATTTAAAATTTTTCCTATTTTATTTTTCCTTTTTCTCCTCACCCTAAATCCCAATCTCTGATCCAATTTCTTGAGCCTTCTACGCAAGATCTTCTCTCTTTCTCTCAATACTTTCCATTTTCCTCTCTTTTTCTTTCAATACTTTCCATTTTCGATTCTCTGCACCTTAATTTCTCAACACAATCGATGCATCTTTTTTTTGTTAGTGTGAATTGTTTTCAATTTCGCTCACTCTTCTGAATCAATTATATAGACGCTAAACAACAACAAGATGACAGGATCAATCTCAAGAGAGCTCACTCATCTTAAAAATCTCAAAATCTTGTAAGTTTTTTCCCTCTATATTTTTTCCTATGTTTTATTTTCGTTTCATTTCGCGTTGGGGTTTAGAATGGCTTAGAATGGCGAAATCCGAGTTGAATTTGTTTCCTTGTTTTTTTAATTTCTTTTGTTTTAAATTGATTTATCAGCTAATTTGAAACCTCGTTTGTGGAACAATACCAGTAGATAGCAACTTCAGATATTTCCCTATTGATAGGTATAGTAAAAATTGGTTGTAGCTTTGTGTATATATGAAGGGATATAGTGTACACTTTCTTAACCACTGTAATTAATTTCCTAACAGATTAGCAGCATCCTAATTCCTAAGCTAACACAACTGAATTACAACTCAGCACTTGCATTACAACTCAACATAGAGGTTACAATATTCTCCAATAGGTTACAACTCAACAACTCTACTTTTTTTTCTTTGTTATTCTCTTTATTTATGCGTTTTACATGTTTGATGAAATTCCTGTTCAACTTCCATCTTCTCTGACTTTTCCTGCTAAAGGATTTTGTTCCGGTACTATCTATATCTTAAATCAAATGGGTTTTATTTTATTTTTATTTTAATCATTTGAAACATTTATGATGATATTATGCACAGTGTTGGCCTTTTTTTAGTCTCTTTTAAGTAGCCTTGTCTTTTATATATGATGACAATTGACAACATTATTTATCTTTTATTTTCTAACTCCTAATTGGGAATACTCACTCAACTTTGTGTTCAATTAATTGTAGTCTATTCTTGCATGCTAACAAACTCAGAGAAATATATATTTTTAATTATATGTATGACCCTTTATCAGGTTATTGGAAGTGAAGGCTGGGGTGGATTATACAGTGGCCTCAAGCCTTCTCTTCTTGGAACTGCTACTTCTCAGGTCTTCGATTTTTAATTCTTAACTACACCCCATGTTAGTTTGTTCTGATTATTCATTTATTATAAGATGCAATGTTTAAGGCTTAACTTGTTGTGGCTGCAATTGCTGGGTGATTAGTCCATCATGGTAGTGAAATAATATTATAGTGGAAATGCTCCACATTATTGTTTGCATAAATAATATTGATTCATTTTTGTCATTTGTCATTTTTTAGGATGGAAAGGTATGTAGGTTCTTTTTTTACAAAGTCAAGTAATGGTAGTACTAAACGTACTCGATCTGAATCTGCATTTATTGATTTATTTCAAGATAAACAAAATGAGTGCGCTACTCCCTCAAGTCAGAACAAACCAACAGTAGAAGGTCCTCCGGATTTGTATGTTCCTGATCCGGGTAAAAGACTTCCTATTATGAGACTTGCGAAGAGTGCTCAAGAAAGGGAAATGATTCGAAGAATTTATCTAACGAATGGTCCTTGTCAACCAAAACTTGACAATTTTCCTCAATCCTTAATTGGGGGTAAAATGCGTAGATTAATCCTCAATGGTACAATGAGTTTGGCACTTGGTTGGAGTATAGTGAATCAAAAGATGCTGTATTTTGCTTGCATTGTTATCTATTTAAATGTGAGCATGGTGATGGAAGGGGTGGTCATGATTCATTTGCAGGAGAAGGATTTAGCAATTGGTAGGAGAAACAACGGATTTTTAAACATATTGGGAAAGTTGGAAGCATTCATAAGTTGTGCTTCAGTGCTGCCAAAGATTTGATGAATCTAAATCAACATATTAACATTGTTGTGTCTGGCATTTCTGACAAAGCCAAACAGGATTATCGTACTCGTCTGAATGGTTCTATTCGATGTATTCGATATCTCATACGACAAGGCTTGGCTTTTCGGGGACATAATGAGACAGATGCTTCAATGAATCCGGGAAATTTTGTAGAGCTTGTAAAATTCCTTTGTGAAAGCAATGAGGAGGTAAATAATGTATCTTTGAATAATGCCCCAGAGAATCTCAAAATGATAGCTCCGTCAATTCAGAAAGATATTACTAATGTTGCTGCTAGTTTAGTTACCAGAGCTATTATTTCAGATATTGGAGATAATTTCTTCTCTATACTAGTTGATGAAGCTCGTGATATATCAATTAAAGAACAGATGGCCATTGTTTTAAGATATGTGAAATGCAACGGTGACATTATTGAGCGTTTTCTTGGTCTTGTTCATGTTTCAGATACTACAGCTAGTTCACTTAAAGACACGATTGAGATAATTTTTGCCAAAAATGGTTTGAGCTTGACAAAGATTCGTGGTCAAGGTTACGATGACGCAAGCAATATGAGTGGTCAATTCAGTGGTCTGAAAAGCTTGATTTTAGTTGAAAATAATTCTGCTTACTATGTTCACTGCTTTGCACATCAGCTTCAGTTAGCTGTAGTAGCTTGTGCTAAAAAGGTTTACGCATTGACTGACTTCTTTAATTTTATACCGTTGTTATGTAATGCAGTTGGTGCTTCTTGCAAAAGAGCAGATATTCTGAGAGAAAAGCAATTTGATGAGATAGTCAAAAGTATTGCAAGTGATGATGTTCAATCAGGGAGAGGCTTGAATCAAGAAATGAGTTTGTCACGACCAGGGGATACACGTTGGAGCTCACATTACCGATCATTGGTAAGTCTGTGTACATTGTTTGATCATGTGCTTGATGTGCTAGAAATTATAAAAGACGATACAACTCTTATGCATGCAAAAAGGTCTGAAGCCTCTAGCCTTATGATCCGTATGCAAACTTTTGAGTTTGTATTATTTTTGAACCTGATGATCAAGGTCTTGGCAATAACGAATGAGTTGTCACAAGCACTTCAAAGAAAAGATCAAGATATTATAAATGCTATGACTCTTGTAAAAGTTTCAAAGGTGTTATTACAGAAGATGAGGGATAATGGGTGGGATAATCTATTTAAGAAGACTTCTGATTTTTGTATAAAACATGATATAGATATCCCTGATATGGAAAGTGTACTTGCATTACAAGGGAGAACAAAACGTAGAGGACCAGTTACTCATCTGCATCACTTTAAGGTTGACATATTTTATGCAGTGATAGATACTCAACTTCAAGAGTTGAATGATCGTTTTAGTGAAGTTAGTTCAAATTTGCTGGAATGCATGGCATGTTTAAATCCGTGCAACTCTTTCTCGGCATTTGACAAGAATAAGTTGTGTGAATTTGTTGGCTTTTATCCTTCGGATTTTGATGTGAATGATTTTGTCATGCTTGAATATCAGCTCGACACGTATATTTTTGATATGCAAAGTGATCCTGATTTTTTGAATTTGCAAGGAATAGATGATCTTGCCAAGAGGATGGTTGAAAAGAAAAAACATATTGTGTATCCTTTAGTTTATTTACTTGTAAAGTTAGCATTAACTTTGCCCGTGGCAACTGCATCTGTGGAAAGAGCATTTTCAGCTATGAAATATATCAAGACTGCACTTCGTAATCGAATGGGGGATGAATGGTTGAATGATTGTTTAGTGCCATATATTGAAAAAGATGTATTTGATAGCATTGATAATGAGGTAATTATGATGGAATTTCAAAAAATAAGGCCTAGAAGAATGACATTGTAATTCTTTTTATTGTAATATACTTTTGTTATTAAAATATATGTACCTGAACTTGAGTGCCCCCCTTCTTCAAATTCCTGGATCCGCCACTGCTCGTCACTACTTCAAGAGTAAGAGAATATATATTGTCAAATATCTATCGCAACATCGGGAATATTAAATCAAAAAAGCAAAAGCTCACCAAAGTCAAGCTTATTTCACAAAGTTCAAAAAGTGGACAATAACTTGAAGGGTTTTCGTTTTGTCCTTTAATATGACACAACAAAATTTCTTACACACACAATATTTTGTGGGGTTCACACTTTTTAAAATAAAAAAATAAATAAAAATTAAGGCACATAAAATGAATCTCTATAACATTACACAATCACTTTTCCTATAACATAACTCTTATAAAATCCTAACTTGAATTATAAAAACCATTTCACGAAGGCTCCTAATTATGAATAAATTAATTAAAAGATTCAAAATTCCGCACCAACTTCTATATGATTCTAAGTTTGTATGTTATATTCATAATATATTTTTCTTTCATAAAAATTTAATCACTCTTTGACTAACTTTTACATTCTCGTCATGTTGTTTTCATAGTCTATTCCAGAATGATTTTGTGGATACTGGATAGATTGTCGGTCAATATCTACCTTAGAACAGTAAAGAATGTTTTCATTTTCTTGCAATTGCCGTTTACAAATTGGTCACTTGTAGAATGGACCAGTTTCTCTACTAGATTCATTCATCTAAATTGAACAAAGATATCTCCAAATAGGATGGTCTTTTCAATGTTAATATTTTATGTAACTATATATCTTTCAAATCTATTTCATATTATTCTATCATCTGCCAAATATATTTGTAAATATAATCAATTAGATTTAGACATGTTACAAAATCAAAGCCGCGCAACCATACAATGGAATAATTTAAAACGGTTCTGACGAAAGCAATTCGTGTAATAGGAATAGTAACAATCCACAAAAGTTAAAAAAATAAAAACTTATCTGCAAGTGGGAATTTTTTTTCTATTTTAACCCATATTTTTTTTTGGGTTTGGTGTTTATTATTTTAAAGAATATAAATTTATATCATTTTAATTGAGAAAAAGACACAAGCAATGAAAATTATGGGTGAGAAAGTGAATGATTTTTTTTTAATTTAAATTTTAAATTAAAAATATTAATTCTAATTTTTTAATTTTTCAACCCAAAACGACATCGTTTCGATGAACAATAAATAAAGTTATCTAAAGTAACATTAGATACTATTTTCCCTTTTTATTAATTTAATTTTTAATTAAAAAAATTAATTTGTATTTTCCTCTCACTAAAATGATACAACTCTATATTTTTTTAAAGGACAAATATTTTTTCTATTTTTTTATAATTTTCTTTAAGTCACAATTTTTTTTCTCTTTTTAACATGGATGAAGAGTACGAAGGTTTTCTTGTGACTTCTGGAAGAGAGAACCTAAGAAGCACCGACACTTAAAAAAGCGTGTCGTGTCTGACACTATCGGACATTCCTCGACACTTCAACACGTGTTATAGAAATTCAAAAAAAGGTTCAAAGGTTGCGTTGCGTTGCGTTTTTAATTCTAACTATTAGATTCGTCGGATTACGATTACCATTTTATTGAGTTTAATATAACTATTTGGGATATTTTATGTTTCTTTGCAAATTTATGAATATTATAAATTTAGATTCGTTTTTTTATTGAATTATTGAATATTAAATATAATACACATTACATAAATTAAAAATATTATTTAATATCAAAACGTGTTCTAATGTATCGAAATATAACATTTTTTTAAAAGTAATATGTCGGAGCGTGTGTCGTATCGTATCGAATAAATTTTTGGTACTACTGTTGTAAGAAAGATTTAGTGTATCCCATCAATGAAAATATTACATATAAGTAAAAATTCTTTTTTTTTTCTATTGAAATTTTTCTCTCTTCTCTGATATGTAATTCTCTTATTGATGAGATGTACTGAATTTAGGTATAAGAGTAGTACCAAAAATTTATTTTATCGTATCACGTGTCCTATTTCAATACGGATGCTAGGTAAGAACAAAGTTACATAAGTTAGTGAGAACAGAGGTAGATGGGTTGGTGGAGTTGGAGATCCCGATTGGCGATTCGCTTCCGCAAAGTGATGATCCTTCGGCTATAAGTTATTTATACATTAATTTATCCGTTAGGTGTTGGACCCAAGCCCAACAACATTAACAGCTTAAAAAAAAATTATGAAACCAAAATAATATCAAACACGAGCCCATCATACAAGAGAAGCATAGTATAATTGAACTGAAAAAGAAAAAGAAAAAGAAAGAACAACGTAAGAAACAAACACATAATCAGAATCTGAGTTCATCAAACTCAAACCCTAGTTTCCAACGACAATGTATCGTTATTTCTCTTCTTTACGCCATGGCCGTGGATCTTCCCTCATTACTCTTCTCGCACCCAAACCATTACTTCAATCCAATCTACAATCTCATCGCTTCTCGTGGTTGCATCAAAACGACGGTAACATTCAAATCTCTCTGCCTTCGTTTTCGTTGCTCTTGAAACGGAAAACGAATCGACCCGTCTATGATTTTATTGCTCGAAACTGTGGGAAATGAAAACCATAGTGATTGTATTATATGCTTTTTGATTGCATCTTTTCAATGTGTAGATAGATAGACACAGTGTTTACTATTTTCAAAACGAAAAAAATAAAATAACAATGAAAAACCTTTTTTATTAGGTTGTTGCTGGATCTGGCTGCTGAATTAGGTTAAAGAATCTCAATACAATTTAGTCCCTGAATTGCGTTGCTTTAGTCCTCGAAAGTTTCCATATGTATAAATTGGTTTCTGAAGTTGTTAATTTGTTAACAAGTTTAACTTAATAGAGTCATTAACTTGCTAACATGTTTATTCTTTTGTGAACCAATTTGTATAGCCCGAAATTTTTTGGGACTAAAGCAACCCAAACGACATATTTTCATAGAATATTTAATTGAGGACCTCTTGATGGTAATAGCAATAATAGCTGCAGGGATGGTGACCCCCTTATTTGAATGGTGTTGAAAGGAGCAAATTTCACTTTCTTCTTTAGAATCATGTAATGGTATATGATGTTGAATTCGAGATTGGGTGGTGTACCTTCATGGTCTGTTGGTCACTGCTTTCTGTTAAATGCAGATCATCCTCAGTGAACTTGGATTGGATTTCCTTCATGCTTGTTATCTGTAGAATCTCACACACACACACACAAATATCTGCTTAAGGAACGAAAATTTACATCTATGACTGTATTGGCAAAACCCCTCCTATCTTATGAAAGATTTTGGAAGGGATCTTCAAAGCCATGGATGGTGACGATCTTGGATTCTACATGTTGAATGACTTCGGAAAGTTAACGTTTTGACTCTGTGTTGTTGTTTTTTTTTTTTGTTTTTTTTTTTTGGGGGGGGGGGGGGGTTATTTTTACTGATTTTCTTTCCTTTTTGTAGAAAGGTTGGTGCAATAGTGGTTGGTTGCTATGTTTATTTGGGTGTTCCTGAATTGTGTATTTTCAGTTCTAAAGTGGATTGTTTGAGATGGATTGATGTAACATTCAGCTCACATATTGTTATCATGGAATTAGAATATGTTGAAATCGGGAAAACAGAAAAGGAGTGGTAGCAGTAGTAATGGATACCTTGAATCACTTTATCATTTAATTTTGCAATTAAAGGTTTAGTGTTTTTTCCAGGACGTCTCAATAGTCTTATTAGGGGTCTTATTCAATCTTTTGAAACTGCAGGACATGATAGAGGATTTTCTAGCTCAAATTGGGGTTGGAGTGGGAGGAATCCGAGCCAGAATGTGAATGTGAATGCAAATGCACGTCCGGATTATATGCGTGATAGAGAGAACATAAACTCCAGAAGCGCTCTGAGCCAGAATGTGAATGCAAATGTGAATGTCCATCTGGATCAGATGCGGGATAGAGAGAACATAAACTCCAAAAACGAGAATGAAGCTGAGACTGGCAAGAATTCTAGGCCTATGGACTTTGTTAGAGGAATTATAGAGGAAGATCGAAAGGATTTTATAGGGGGTTCTCCATATCATTATGAGCAGGATGCGGATTTTGTTCATATAAAGATGTTACGGAACAATACCTTTGTTACTGTAACAGATTCTAAAGGAAATATAAAACTCAGGGGCTCTGCTGGTTCCTCCTTGAAAGACATGAAAGCAGGGCAAAAGCTTTCGAGGTATGCTGCTGAAGCAACTGCAGAAGTTGTTGGACGAAAGGCTAGGGCTTTGGGGTTGAAATCTGTTGTAATGAAAGTGAAAGGATTTACTCATTTTAGGAGAAAAAGGCAAGCCATAATGAGCTGGAGGGAGGGATTTACTGATTCTCGAGGGGATAGAAATCCAATTGTATATATTGAAGATACCACTCGACGTCCTCATAATGGCTGCAGACTCCCAAAGAAACGACGTATTTAGTTGTTTTTTTTTTTTTTGGGATGGTTTAAGAAGCTTTATTTGACTTGGATGAAGACATAATTTTAGTGCAGTTTGGGCACATGCTGATATTTTTATCAATCATCTTTCATTATGATGTCTTTTGTTGTTTACATTATGTACAATTATGAAGGTTCAATAATCCGAAATTACTCTAGCAGCATGTCCTGAAGGGCCATTCTCAATTGAAGGTTGTGTGGGGCTCATGGTAGTTGATCTTGTATTACTACTTTAACCTCTTTTTTTGACGTAAAAAAATGATGAAATGAAAATGGATCTGGATCCTCTTATGTGAAAATTCACATGATTGGGGAATCATAACCATACAAAAATGGATCAATGGTAATAAAGGAGGAGAGAAAAAAAAATGTTAAAATAAGTAGTTACGAAATCATAACCGTTGATTTATTTTTGTATGATTGTGATCTTTCCACATGATCATATCATATTTTTATTCCACATATGAAAGAATCCATTTCCAAAAACAGAATTTGTCATTTACATTTTGGCTTTTAACAAAGGGAAATCATTTTCTTATGCTACATGAGAGAATTATCTCAGGTAGCAGAGATAATATTATAGATGGGACCCACAAACAAGAGGAAAGAGAAAAAATAAAGATGGTAGAGATGGGACTTACTTCGATTTTGTGTGTGTAAGAATTTAATTCTCTCGGGTGAGATGAGAGAAATGTAACCCTTTAACAAATACTTTGTTTTACTTGAGGGAACATCTTCGATCAATGCCACTAGAACTGTTGTTATGTGTGGGGGCATTTTCTGTAACCAACAAAAAAAAAAGAACTGTTATGTAGCATTATTTTAGATTTGTACTTCACACTCATGATTTGACGGTGAAAAGAGTCTTTAATAAGAGGGAAAAATATTTATCCTTTTAAATGACATAATTTATATCCTTTCACTCTCACAAAGAGGTGGGATCCACTCATTTTTTTTTTTGTAACTCTCTCTACTCCTTTATCTATTTTTTTTCTCTTTCTTAAAATGATCCTTTAAAGTGACACACATTTTACCCTAAAAGGGAAAAATGGGGCTATCATCTTTTAAAGACCAATTGTCACCTATCCAGGACAAGGCAAGATTTGCAGAATGACACACAACTGATGCTTAGCTTTTTAAATCTTATCCGGGACATGATGGATGAATTGCCTGATTCTAAATGATACAAAACACGAAGACACACTATCCCTAGATCTCCAGGAGGACCTCTGCAAATTTTGTTAAGATGTCAAGTCTCTTATGCACAAAAGCATGGAAGAAAATATCCAAAGCAAAGCATGTATCTCTCAATCTCAGAAATCACCATACATGGTATAGTACATTGCCACTAAAACAACTCACCTCAATAAAATTAATACACAGATATATAAAACCAACAGAAAAAGGAGTCACGGCACAAGCCACGTTTTATTTCTAACATTGAAATGCCAAGTCTGATGCACAACAAACTTCGTTTGAAAATTTAATTTGACAAATAAAACACGCCGAGACCATCATAATTTTACTTCTTCAAAAGAAGAGGCCCAACATTATCCCCAGAAGCTTTGTTATGCTTTACATGGCTTCCATCACACAGAGGAAAAGTCCCTGATCTCCAACATCTGCACCCAAGCACCCAGAAAGATTAAGTTTTTTGGAACTTAAACATGATATCAATGCTCAAACTACATCAAACACAAACAATAAACAGGGAAAATTCAAGACTTTACACTTAACACAAGATTTTTCAGGAAAGTTTTTTTTCCCCCCCAAACCTTAACTTTCAGACTACATCAAACAAGTTTTTTTGCCATGACCTTGGAATTGAGACTTCAAAGTAGTAATACTATCAAGGCTTTCACATGGAGCTTGTATCTATACATGTGAGCTTGAATGCAAGTATGTTTTTTTCTTTTAAACATAAGAATGGTCAATAATAGGGCTTCGATATTTAATAAATTTAGATCAAATTTCATACAACAAAAACACAAAACTAAGCAAACCACCATTTCTTGAGCCACAGTCTCATATGTAACCCTTTGTATGATATTCTCTTCCAATCAGGTTGACAAGAACAACATATAGAGTAAAGAATGACAGTTATAAAGTTCCTCCTTGAAGAGAGTTCATATTAAATGCAATAGTAGTGAACCTTTGGACATAAAAAACATCACTCCCATTAAACCCCAACTTGCAAGGATGAGGAAAATCCTTGTACGTAGTATTACCTTTGCATTTTTTCCAAAAAGTGATAATTACTAGCGCTCAAAGTTCATCCCTCTTATAATGACTAGCACAACATTATAGAGATCCAAGGATATAATGGACTGCCATAACTACTTTAGCAGAGTATACCTTTTCTTACCATCCAAAGATAATAAATCCACTTTCTAGAATACAAAAAAATCTATTTAATGACAGATGATGACTTAAATTTAGTATTGGCTGTGTGTAATAAACTCCACTCTGCAGCTAAATGCCAGTTTCCATCCGGTAAAATGCCCAAAGTTCAACAATGGAGCAATATGCTTCTCATAGCTTCCTTATCTAAATGGAAGGTGTGACTTCAGTGGTGCAACTACAATAAATGCTACTTTCTAAAGATCATCTTGCCTACAAAATTTTAGAAGGGTTAGGATTATGGATCATACACGGCAACTTCGTGCCATCTGGATTTTTTTAAGGCATGGAAAACCTTGGTCACTAATCCAGCATATCGTAACCTAAGCAGTGTTAGCATGTTACTTAAAAATAGATAATGATATAGAGGATCATTTAGGCCTGCATCTCATTGATACTGTGTTAAAGACAAACTACAGAAAGCATGTTCCTTTTCATGTCATGTTTTACAGTAGTTTTTTTTTCTAGGTTTTTCTGCAGAAATCCACCTCTCGAAACATTATTCAACCACTAATCCCTAGGACATTTGTTTTAGGGTTTATCATCTATCATTTAACATGACCACAAAAAATTCCCTACACACACAATATTTTGTGGGGCTCGCAGCAAAAAAAAAAACTTCGGCATGCAAAACGAATCTCTATAACATAACACAATCACTTTTCCTACAACATAACTCTTATAAAACCCTTTGTTTTAATGATCAGTCAGCTTGATCCGTAGGAACTAGGAGATCACCCCAACGACGCCTTCGGACAATAAAATTTAGAAAGTATCTTAATATTAGAAGTGTAAGTTATATCTAAAGAACCAATTCAACCAAAAAACTTAAGCTGGTGGATGAAGCTATATTAATGGTTTTATATATCTCTAACATACCCCCTCACACAAGAGTTCGTTGGACTTAAAGGTTGGATGATGCATCAATCCCAATCTACTCGTGCTAAGAAATTCCACAAGAAGAAATAGGGAACGATGAGGATCGAATCCGTGATACCGAGCGAGGTTCTGATACCGTATAAAGAATCAATTTAACCCAAAACTTAAGCTGATGATGGATGAGGTTAAATTAATGATTTTATATATCTCTATGTTAATTTCGCTAGTAACATAACAGAAATTAAAGGGTATAGGAACAGAAGGCATAATGATACAATTAACCACAAAGGAAAGTTTCACAAATTGAATCTTACCTGCAATAAGCAGTGAGGGGCTTGGAGAGTTCTGTGACCACCACAGAATCCACCACCTTCTCTTCAGTCTTCCTGATATCTGGGTTTATACTCACAGCTTCTGCTTTCACCAACACCACGCGCTTTGCTCTCTTACCATCAAAGCCACCAACACCAAAGGAACAAGAATTGAATTGGGTACCTGAAACTCCCCTTTTGCTCTCACCTAACCCCTTCAATGGTGTTATGCCATGGCAGAAACCTGAACCAACGTGGCTTAGAACAGATTCCATTGCAAAGGGTCTCTCTTTGTCTGTGTCTAGCTTCTCCTTTGCTTCACAGCTACCAAGTGGGTGAGATTATAAAAGAGGATTGACTTGCACGTGTGTTCCTGAACTTGTGGATGGCACGTTCCTGAGTTCTTTTACACACACAACCACTTTGAATGAAGACAATAATAGACTAATTTATTAAACTTGGGTCTTTCATGGGCTCGATCGGTATCAGGCTAATGTCAGCTAATTGAACGGGTTAGATTGAGTTTATATAGTATTACATAATAAATACAAAATTACAAACATTAAGATTAAAAGGTAATGTTAAAATGACAATTCCAATTGATAATTAATAATACATTATATAAATTTGACAGAATTGTGTCATTTTAAGAGAGAGAAAGAGATAAGGAGGAGAGGAGGTTGATAAAAAAAAAAAATGAATATATATTTTACATAAATACATTATATGAATTTAAAAATATATACATAAAAAACGAATTTAAAAATAGATTAAAACTTTCGACATGAATAGGACTCATTTATTTTATTGATGAACATGACAATAATAAAGTATTAATAATCTGTCAACTTCAAAGTGTATCATTTATTATGCTAATGGATATGACACGACACGATATAATATAATAACATGTATACTGAATGTTAGTTTTACTAATATCATGTTGATATGACACAAATAACCTATAAAAAGATTAATATTGATGAATTTTGTATTCGGCAATTGAAATGTAATATAATATAAAAAAATTTATATCATTTTTTTATCCACACCAACACGACGCTAATTTAAAAAGGGATTAATTTAACCCACAATTTTTGTGTTGTATTTCTATTGGCAACTGGCTCCCGGGGGTTTGCTACCTAATTGCAGGGACACACGAAGTTACTCTGCTTTTCTATTACAAAATCTTTGAGATTCAGAGGAGGCAAATGTCATTTGACATCGGTTGGGGGTTAAAAATAAATAATTACTAAACGGAAGCTCAATGGACTTTAATTTTGATTTAATGTGTATCATCAATATAGGACCGTAATAAAAGGGCAAATGTTTTGTTATACGTAAATTATCACCATCCTCCGGGTTATACCAAAAAAAAAAAAAGGGATTAATTTGAATTTGAATTTTTGTGTTGTATTTCTATTATACAAGTGGATAGTGTTGAAAATGATCTAACCTAATTGCAATACACACGAAGTTACTCTAGCTTTTCCATTACAAAAAATTATGATGGTTAAGTGTGTATCATCAAGTCACATCATAGGGGTAATAAAATTTGTATAATGTTTTGTTATACGTAAATTATCACCGTCAAGTATTAAATGCGATGCAATATGTATTTCCCAAAACAATAACACAACAAGGGCTCTTGCACTTTGAAACTTTCTTGACATTTAGGTTTCAACGTCTTCCTATGAAAATCATAAGGCCTCAACGAGAAAGATGCCTGTAATAAGCAAAAAAGATTCCGTCTAAAATTTGAATATTATATTTTCATTTAATATCATAGTTAAGAAAAATAAAAAGTATAGATGCACAAATACAGAAACCTCACTACAAAGAAACTGGTAGTTAAAATATTTTTTTGTCGTGCACACAATAATGATTGCCAATTTTCTAACTGCTAATTTAAAAGCTCAGGGTGATATATATATATATATATATATATATATATATATATATATATATATATATATATATATATATTGTTCTGGATGGATTATATTGCCGGTGATGAAAGGGGTGGGCCTAATCGCCACAGCAAGGCCCAGTCGCCACGATTGGCCTTGTAAGCCATAACAGGCCGGCCATCTATCGGCCCAGCGTCGCAGGCCCATACCCCTGTTGAGCTCCACCTCAGCCCTAAGGGCTGATGTAGACGTGCACGCCCACCAAGGGTGCAGCACACCCAAGCAAAGATACATCAAAATGTCTTACCTTTATACATTAACCACTAAAGGCAATCGCCACAGGTATCATAATATAAGGGAAACTCTCCCATTGCCCAACGCTGACCTAGCCAGTATAAAGATAGGGCGCGGCGCCGCCATAACGTCGGCGCCTAAACCGCCCAACACTGTTATCAGGGGAACACACCCCAAGGAGAGTTGACCTTCCTCCTGACCTAGCCATATCATGGCAGTATAAATAACCCCCAGAGGGCACAACAGAAGCATGTTATGCATCGATATTTGCCTATTACTTGAATTCTCTTATAGTTTATACTTCAGTTGATTATCTCCTAGTACTTGGGATCATATCACGTGGCCTGGTCTATACCAAAGCCATAGATATCGCCCATACAGTGATCATACACCCTATAAGGGAACATAGTGGGCTTATAGATTCCTTCGGTACATATATATATGGGATAAGATATTGTGACAACTAAATAAAGTTATGACCAATCATCTTACCGTTAGATTAGTAGTAGCGATCTGACGGTCCTCATTGGTCTCTTAAATAGCCCTTCTATATTCGTTTCTCTATTCCCTTCTCTCTCACTATACACTGCCACCTCCGCCGCTGCCTACCTCCGTCGCGCCGTCGCTGCTGCATCCCACGGAAAGCTTCGCCTAATACACGAGCTAGAGTTCGATTGTTACCAGTATTAAGAACCATTCAGTGGTTTCTTTGGGTTTTCTTTTTCAGTTCAAGACCAAGCTAATTTACATTTGCAGATACCTTCCATATTTGTACCTTTTTCCTATAAAGTTAATCGAACAAAAAAAACTTGGTTGATTGTTCGATTGAATGGAATCGAATGCAACAATTAGAATGTAAGAACTCTTTCTCTCTTACTTTATTTAAGAGATAAAGGAAAAAAAATAGATATAAGGTAGAGGAAGAGAGAAAGGATGCGGAAGGGAGTGAAGAGAGAAAAAATGGGTAAAAAGGGTTATTTTATTTCACAATTATGGACCGTTGGATTATATTGTAATTCAACGGTGATGAAAAGGATAGGTAAAAGGTAGACAATAAGGGAATAGGTAGAATAACTAGGGCTGGCAATACGGGCCAGCCCGCATCGACCCGCCCCGGCCCGCCACTGGCCCGCCTAAAATGGGCTGGCCCGCCCCGGCCCGTTTTGACAAAATGGGTTGAATTGAGCAACCCGGCCCGTTTTATGAGTGGCTTGGCGGGCTACGGGCCAGCCCGCCTAAAATAAAATAAAAATATATAAAAATCTAAAAAATATAAAAATAATATACAAAAAATTAAATTCCGCATAAAAACACATAATTTTTTTTGCATAAAAGCATATAAAAATCTGCATAAAATCCTAATGTGTTTATGAAACCAAGAAGATCAGTGTTTAATAATCTACATATAAATATGCATCTTTCAATCCAGAAATAATAATAAAAATTAAAATCATATCAAGATAAAACTGAATAACAAAACAAGTAACAAAGTGTTGTATGAGCAGTCCACAATAATTTGAAAAAGCCACTTACATGCAGAGAAATCTAGGGCACGAAGTTACATAACAATTGGATAACTTAAAAAAAAAAGAGCTTGGCGGGCCGAGCCCGGCGGGTTTGGCGGGTTTGGCGGGGCGGGCTTGGTGGGCTGATGGGCTAAAAAACTCAACCCAGTCCGCCCTGTTTGGTGGGCGGGGCGGGCCAGCCCGACGGGCTCAACCCATTTTGCCGGCCGTAAGAATAACCTATCTCTTTATTTAATTCGACTTGTATAGTTGTGTCCAATTTTTTTTTTCTTCCCTTGGCTATTCTACTGAATAACCTTCCGCCTTCTAAACATAATTTGATTACGCCGGTAAATGTTTTGCTGACACAGACAGAAATGAAAAAACAAAAGAAACACACAAAACCCGGCATAAGATAAAGATTATATTTATAAATTTTTATAAATTACACTATATCTTATCCATAAAATACTATTAAGTAAAGTCTTACGGTAAGACATAATATAATTTGTAAGTTTATAATTTTTTTTTGTTAATATAACCTCCTTTAAAAGTAATCGTATAAATGGATAGGTTGAGGAGGGTTATATTGACAAATTTTATTTTACAAACTACACTATGTCTTACTGGTAAGACTTCACTCAAGAGTATCTTTTCAGTAAGACATAATGTAGTTTGTAAACAAAATTTTTGTAAATATAACTTTCCTCGGATAGGTTATATTTACAAATTTTTTGTTTACAAACTCTTACAAATTACACTGTATACTCCAAGGAGAATATTCATAACTGAGTATACTTCTGGGAATACATAATATAATTTATAAGGTTGGTAAACAAAAAATTTGTAAATATAACCCTCCCTTGTATAAATTAATAAATATTATGAAATAAATGAATATATATCATGAAAGAGAAAAATATTTCTCATGTTATAAAAGATAAAATTATCTCTTTTTTTTTTTTTGGAAACATAGATAAAATTATCTCTAGTAACACTAAAATAACATAGTTTTAGGATTATTGGAGATAACTTTATCTCCGATAATAGGAGAAATGATAAACCTAATATAAAATATATATTAATAAGTATTATGAAATATATATTTTGCTGACATAGACATAAATGAAAAAACACACACAAAACCCAAACATACTAGCAATTGAATAAAGTGGCAGGTTATATTTAAAATTTATTTTCATTTACAACCTCTTACAATCATATCTTAACCGTTGATTTTCGCCAATCAACGGTTAAGATTTTTGTAAAATAAATTTATTAATTAATTATTAATTCACAATAAATAGTAACCGTTATTGACGGAAATCAACGGTTAATATATGGTTGTAAGAAGTTGTAAATGAAACTAGATAGTAAGCATAACCTTCCCCTTGAATAAATTAATATAAATTAAAAATTAATAATAGTTGATGATATAATAATAATAATAATTTGTTTTGTTCAAACAATACTATTTTGGCGTTTCTTCTAAACCAGAATATTTCTTTTTTTTGGTAAAAGGAAACCAGAATATTTCAATTTGAACGGCTACGGGGAATTAGGAATCGTATCAAATTCTTGGAATATCCATACTTTTTGAGTTTAATTTTGGTTCACGTGGGAATAGAATATAAGAATTCAAAATTCCAAGTTATAATGGTTATAATAATCAAACCACATGTAAGCATAAATACAACTTGACAAAAGCAAAGAGGCATAACCACCAAATAATCAAATGCCATAAAAAATGAAAATTGTCCAAAGTGAGAAAGAAACAGACACAACCAACCGCCAATAAAGATTATAAAAATAAAGGGTTTACTAATCTAATGTTATATGAGATAATACACTCATAACACAAATATGTGGGATCCACAATTTAAAAAAAAAGAAGAAAAGAAAAAAAAAATTGACACAAAATTCTATGGGTGTATGACATAATATAAATATCTTATGCAGCATGATGCTATCATTCCCCTAAAAACAAAATGCATACTTTTCTTCCTTATCACTAAATATGGGAACTTGGAAAAGGAAAAACTACCAAAACAATACATTATTGTAAAAGTAAAAACACAAACAATTAATAATCAATAGATTACGAGAAATCACCAATCACATTTATTTTGTTTCAACTTAATCACTAAACCACCAAATATGAATCAACTAATAAGAATTGTTTCAGCTTAACTAATAATTTCAAGTATACTTTTTGAATAAGCTTTTTTTCTTAGAGAAGTTTTTTTTATTTATTTTTTTTAAGAAAAAAAATCCTTTTGAAGGATTTTATGTATTTGGATAGCAAATTTAGAAAAAAGAAAAATTTAAAAAAAGTTAAAATAGTTTTTTGTAGAAGTTAGAATTCATTGCTTCTAAAAAAGAAGTTAAAAGTTAATTATTTTTGTAAAAATCTTTTTTTTTTTAATCGTAAAAATCTTATTTTTCCAACCACAGTGGTGTTAATGATGAGAAAAATGTTTGTTATTTTAAATGATATAAAATTATGTTATTTTAAGAGAGAGATAGACATAAAATAATATTTCTTTTAAACTTAAATTAAAAAAAACACACCCACTTTCTCCCCAATATTTTTTAATTGGGTTACCTCTCTCTAATGTTATATGACATAATATATTTCAATGTGAACCTTTACGGTATTACCATTACCATCACAAATCTAGTAATTTTATATATAAAAATGTTTATTAATTTTTTAGTTTTTTTTTAAACTTAAAAATTAAATACAAAACAAAAATAACTCAAATATGATATCTAAATTTGATTTAAAACAAAAAATAATTACAATTTTTAATTTTTCTTTTTGACAAAACAAACCTTATCCATTCTCGGAATAAAAAAAACTGTTTTTCCATAATGAGTTCAAGTTTTGAATTTAAAAATTAATCACATGTAATTTAGTAGGGGTGTAATTGTAAAAAAAAATATAAGCCTATCAAAATTAATTGCTAATTTGTTATTTTATATATAAAAAATCATGTTCAAAATTAAATTTAAAAAAAAAAATGAAATATCTTTCATTAAACAATATTTTATAGTTTGGGTCCAAATTTTTAAAAACAACAGATTTTTTAACAAGAACACAGATTATTTCATTACAACTTAAATATTAAATATTAGGTTATGTTATCTAACTTTTACAATAAATAAATAAATAAATAAAATATTTTTTATTTAAATATTAAAAATACAAAACAAAAATAACTCAAATATGATATCTAAATTTGATTTAAAACAAAAATTAATTACAATTTTTAATTTTTCTTTTTGACAAAACAAACCTTATCAATTCTCGGAATAAAAAAAACTGTTTTTCCAAATGAGTTCAAGTTTTGAATTTAAAAATTAATCACATGTAATTAGTGAAGAGTTAAAAAAAATAAAAGCAATTAAATTACATAAAAGCCCCTCAACTTTTTCCCCCACCAAAAGAAGCAAACACACTCGCACTATAATACAATGCAATGCAACTAACCTAACCAGAAAGTGCCACCATCAGCATCAGCAACATCTGAAATCACAAGACCGTTTCCATTCCGCATTGGGTTCCATTCCATTCCATCTCCAATTCCGTTTCCGATTACGTTTCCGTCTTCTTCTTCTTCTTCCATGTTTTCCGCGGAATTGAATTCTCCGATCTGAGGGAAACCGATACTCACTCGCCGTTGCTGCTGCACCACCGCGATGACGATGAAAATGTTTGGGTTCTGGTGCTGCGTTCTCTACGTCGTGATCTTTGCTAGGGTTTCCGCTCCTGCCAGATCCGACAAGGAAACACGAGAGAGGTTCTACGGGAACATGCTCAACTCTTCTGCCCCCGAATCCAACGATGGCACCTTGGCTAAGATGTTCGATCGCGTTCTCGAGAAGGAATTTTCCGAAAATGACCAACCTGAAGGTTTTTCCATTTTTCTACCTTTTTTTTTATTTAATTTTTTCTATTTTTGCATTGTAGTTTTTAATTTTTATTTTTCTAGTTTGGTTCAGGAGATAATAGCCTGATGGTATAGTTAAAGTTTGCGACTTTTTGTTGTTAGCGAGAAAATAGCGTGATGGGTTAGCTGGATAGTTCCGGAGTACTGAACGAATTGTTTTGTTGAATTGAATATGCAATTGAAAATGATGCATTTGAAGTTTGGGTATCTTTTCCTGCCTTATTGGAAGAGGGTGTCTGTTTGCATAGAGGAAAATATGGTGCACATGAGAACCTTCTAAGGTGGTTTTATAGTGAGTTGGAAAAAAAAATTATGGTTCGAGGAGTTCCAAACTTGAAACATCTACTGGAAGAAGGTGAGTGGGCATGTGGGTAAAATTAATCTATCTTCACTGCTCAGTGATAGTGGGGATCTGGGGTGCTAAAACTCTCTTAGTTGTGCATTGATTACTAATAGCATCTAGATCTGCTGGGTCTATGAAGTGATATCATGAGTAATAAATGGCAAGGTTTGAAGCAGAATAGTACTGCTCTAAGTTGTTGAAATTAGCAGAAAGTCATGCTAGGAGAGATGTTCTATACTTGTTGAGAGACATGTTTGAGATTAAATTCATGTTGAGAGATGCACAAAATTTCGCATTCACCCCCTCACTGCCTCATATTTAATCACACAGAGCTTATGAAGCAATACTTTTTTCCTTAATAAGGACACTTTGGGTATTTTAAAATGTATTTATCGTGGATGTAGTAATACTGGTATATGAAGCAATACTTTTTTCCTTAATAAGGACACTTTTGGTATTTTAAAATGTATTTATCATGGATGTATTAATACTGGTATATGAAGCAATACTTTTTTTCCTTAATAAGGACACTTTTGGTATTTTAAAATGTATTTATCATGGATGTATTAATACTGGTATGGCGTGGATATGATCTGTCATTTATCCTAATAATCTTTCCCTTTCTGTACTAGTTGCTCTACTGTTTCATTTTAACAGTATTTTTGTGTTTTGAATATGGGTGTTGTCATGGATGATTTCTGAGTATAATAATCTAGTTGTTACTCTTTTGTAGTTCCAATTGTTGCTTGAGAGATGAAACATAAGATTCTGTTGTCAACGATCAAAATGTGAAACATGAAGCTCGTTGATTTGTTTTAAGTTGTTTGGATGCTATTCTAATTATTATTTTCTCTTTTACAGAATCTGATAAAAGCAGCTTCAATAGCAGTGTAGCTGATCAGCAGGTAGCTCTGATAGTCTGGTTTTCAATAGTAGTGTTGAAGTAGATTATTTCATCTGAAAACAAACTGGTGTTTCATTGTGTATAAAATGATGCCTGGACTCTATACCTGTCAATCTCAATTTCAAATAATACATTCAAAGTGAAATGTGTGTATGTTTGGGAGCTGTTTGGTTTTTTCACTCAGATCATAATCTATTAGTTGAAAAGTCTTCATCACTATGACTATAGAGTGATTACTTATTGCTTTTACTATGTATAGTATAAAATATGAGCTTTTCATACTATTTTTTCTTCCTCTAGTATATTAGATGTATGCATAGTTCCAATATTGATGTTTGAGCTATTTTTGTCTTGACGCTGCCCTCAGACATTTTCATATTGTGCTAATAAATAACTACTACATCTTGGCTTCTTGCTGTTGAAAATATATTGATTTGGTAGGGAAGGAGGAAGAGAGAGAAAAGCAGTACCCAGAATAATAGGGATATATTAGTATGGTCTATGATGATGTTATAACCCGGTAGTCCTATTTATACTAACAATTAGGTCCAGTACAAGTATAGTACTACTAGTATAAGCATTGGTGTTCTAATACAAATTACGCAGTAAGACTACTAACCAACACTCCCCGTTAAACCCGACTAGCGAGTATGGGGCGGAGGTAATCCTTGTTCGCAGCCTTACCCTTGCATAATTGCAAAGAGGCTGTTTCCTGGATTCGAACCCATGACCTTTCAGTCATGAAAGAACAACTTTACCACTGCTCCGGTTCGCCCCCTTTGCAGTAAGACTACTAACCTTAATTAAATAATGAAAAAAAATAAGGAATTATAAATCAAATTAGGAAACAACTCCCAAGATTGCTTCCTCAGTTAGATGACTAATTGATTCCCTGCTATATTTTAAATATCTTCGTAGATACTCCAAATATAGGTTAAAATAGTCTAATAAGATATACTGAATATATTCTGACTTATTCACACTTGCCTTTTTTTTCCCTTAGTTGATTAGCTCTGTAAGTAAAGATTATTCACACTTTTTTTTTTAAATGTATAGATGAGTGTTAACTATCTGGTCTTCTTTTGCAGGCTGTATTGGAGACTGTAGCTAAAATTACACATGAGAAAGCAAAGAGAAATGATACACATGAGGGAAAGTATGGTCATATGTTGCCTGATGTAGTTTCTTGATTGCAACTTACAATGCATAATTGGATGTAACTTATATTCATTGATAACTTTTTTCTTTTTGAATGATTATTTTTAGTGTCACAAGATCATTTCAGTTGCAAGATGTGTTCTCCCTGGAAAATGAAGATTCTGATGATGTGACAACCTTGATTGACAAAAAGGTGTGCTAACAAGTGATGCGAAGCTTCTGGGGTTGTTCTTCACTGTGATGTTAACTACTTTTTTTTTTTCATTTTTCAATCTTCTTACTTGTTTATGTAACTGTATGGCAGGACAATGTCTTTGTGATGTCAAACAAGAAATCCAAATATCCTGTACTCCAAGTGGACTTGAGGTTGATATCTGTTATGACTTTTATCATTGTAATTACTTTTTCAGGGAATTTTCTGTCTGCTTAGTTGACTGATGGAAGGATAATTGATTATTGTAAGAAGTTGCTTTAAACTTGGACAAATTGCAATGGGCTAATTTCTTTTGTCCATGGATCTGTATTGCTGGAATATGGAATGTGTTATTTTAACGCTATGTTGGAAATCATCAAGTAGTTTTAGGAGATATAATTTTGAAAATGACAAACTGATCACCTTTTTCCCTTCTTCTTTGCTTTTCTCTTTTTTATTTGGAAAAACAAATAGGCTTAGATTTTTCTTTATTTGCTCTTGGAGGTTCAACCAATTGCTTTCAAGTTAAACCTTTGTGTGCTTAAAGTAGAGATGCCTGATATCTCAAGATGATGGGTTTGTTTTGGATTTGAAAGGATAGCTGGCTTTCTAGCAAGTATCATTTCCTTTTTTCCAAGATCATAATTTATGATTTATTTTTTAATATTAGATGCTGATGCCTTTGTATGTTGTAGTTCTTGAAATTTGTTTGTGTTGCTGCATTTTGTTCAATTTATTTTCTACCATGGTATTTAATCTACAATTTGATAATTGCACATTCATGCAGGCTAATATCAGATTTGGTGGTTGTCATAGTTTCTGCAGCCATTGGTGGAATTGTCTTTTCCTGTCTGGGGCAACCGGTCTGTTAACATTTGATGTCCTTGATGCAATAGTTGATTTTCATTTTAAAATTCTATTTTAGTGATACTAAGTGATTTATTTGAGTGGACTTAAGTAATAATTGATCTGTTGGATTTCATCTACCTTTTTATACATGTTGTAGGTTATTGTGGGCTATCTTCTTGCAGGCTCCCTTATTGGACCAGGGGGTTTGAAATTCATCAGTGAAATGGTACAGGTATGTTATTCTCAGCGACTCACTATTATGTTTTGCCGAAGCAAAAGTACCTAATCTAATCCCTCTTCTCTGTTAAAATTTGTGGCCTCCCTTATCTTAAGTGGTTAAAGACCACATTTTTGTGATTTACAATCTTGAGATCTAGATTCCTCCATACGAGTACCTTCTGTAATGATTATGATCATAAGTTTCCACTACCAACAAATGGTTCTCCATCCATTATCTCCAGAATCTTATATAAATTGAGATTTTCTTCCTGATTTGCCACATCGTTCACTCAGTGTACTGATGGCTGTTCAAGCAGGACTAGGGATGGTAGTGACAAAATTGACATAGGACCCTGACGGAATTGTTATAGGGTAGGACTTTAACCTCTAAGATGTATCAAGGTTAGGAATTTGGGTATATTTAAGTATTTATAATGGTAAGTTGATCATTAAGGGCTCGATTGATGGCTGTTGGTTACTATGCACAGAACCATTGAAATAGATTTAATGGTTGGATTAATTCCAGGACTGATTTAGGCCCAAACGAAGGTAATGTATTGTCTTAGGTTACATTAAGCAATCTTTGGAAGAAATTCAATTGTATAATTTAATAAGAAAACATTCATACCGTCTGATTTTTTTAAATAAGAATTGCTATCATATTAAAGAAGCATTACATTAATGTAACTGGAGTTTTTCAAAAAGATTTTGAGAATCTTAATATTAGCCATGTATGTATGACCTACACATAGTGTAAATACAGACCTTGATTTGGGACCACAAAAATTAATAAAAGATTCTTTCGAAAACTACTAAGATGCCCTAAACATTGAAGTTAAACTGATCTAACAGCTCTCAGCTGCTAGTAACATATTAATATGATCTATACATCAGTATTATAACATATAGAATAACCTTTGATTGTCCATTACTTTCCTGCTCCTTCCATGGAAGAAACATTGAAAGGACAATATCTCCATTGGGTTTTTGAACTGTTAATTTTAATTTAAGCTGTATATGTCACCCAATAATTTTGCACTGGATAACCTTTTCTTCTTCTTGCTTTTATACAGGTTGAGACTGTTGCACAATTTGGGGTAGTGTTTCTTCTCTTTGCTTTGGGGCTGGAGTTTTCCTTGGCGAAGGTTTGCCATTCTTGTCTTGCAAAAACTTCTTTCACATATTTTCATGTTATAAGTTTGAATCTAGCTAAATCTCAAATCATATGATTTTAAGATTGAATGGAAATATGTGTTATCCTAGTCTAAGGCTTTGATTAGGGGCTGTAATTTAACAAAACTTTTCTTTCTGTTTTCATTTACTAATGAGAACCTGTTTTGGAAATTTTTATCCATGAAGTTAAAAGCTGTGGGGCCTGTTGCTGTTCTTGGAGGGCTGCTTCAAATTGTAATATTCATGTTCCTGTGTGGCATTCTGTCCATGGTATGGTGCTGAGTGTGTCTAGTATGGTCTTGAATAGAATTAAGGAGTTACGATAGTGTTGTGGTGGATACTAAAGATTATTGTCTACTTGATTTGCAGTTATTTGGAGCCAAATTGTCTGAGGGTGTTTTTGTTGGTTCCTTTCTGTCAATGTCATCAACAGCAGTGGCATGTTTTCACACCATTTCCCGAACTTACAATGTGTATTGTTATTGCCTGTGCTTAATAGATTCCAACCATGATTCATTATTTACTTTCACCTTTTACCAGGTGATAAAGTTTTTGGTGGAGCGGAATAGTAGTAATGCTCTTCATGTTCAAGTTACAATCGGAACTCTTATTTTTCAGGTATTTTTCTTGTTGAGTTTTAAATATGAAACTTATTAGCTTTTCATAAAGTAATTTGCTCTAAAGTTTGACTTAACTTTGGGTATCATTCTTTTCTCTACCACTTCTTATATCAGGATTGTGCAGTTGGTTTACTATTTGCTTTACTCCCAGTTTTGGGTGGTAACAGTGGTCTTTTACAAGGAATAATTTCAATGGGAAAAGTGTAAGTCTGTATATATGCACTTTCTTTCTCTGAATTTGTTGTATCATTTCATAACATCCCTTTTTCTTAATGATCAATAACAACTTGTTCTGTTAATGCAAGCCAATTGAATCTCATAACCTTGCTACATGCTCGAACAACTTTTTGCTTGCCGAACCTAAATTTAAGGATACACTTTACCTCCCTGAAGTTTTCATCCAAATTAACTTCAGTATACGAACTTTAAGATGTTATCATTTAGAAACACTGCACGTAATGATTTTTCTGCTTAAATTACATGAATCTTGGCAAGATATATTGATATTTGTCCTCTAAGCTGGATAGAACATAAAATATAACAGTGGGAGAGACTGTAACTTTTGGGTAAAATGTGACACTATTCTGTGGGTCAACATGAGAAACATAGCACTGGTAGTTAAATGTGGTGTATCATGTTACTGGATTTTGGTGAAGAGAATGATCACGAGTATGCATATGACCTTTACATCATCAGTTATTAATGAAATTTATAGAGTTTAGAGATTTTTACTTTTTTATTTTTTTGGGGGTGTGTGGGGTTTTAAATTATAATTTGTCCTAAATTTAAATTATTGTCATTTGGTATGATCTAATTGTTTTCAACTTTAGGTTGCTAGTGTTGTCCTTGTATCTCACTGCTACATCTATATTGTCTTGGTCGTTTGTTCCTCGCTTTCTTAAACTGATGATGCGGCTCTCATCTCAGGTTAGGCTAAAATATATTTGTTTCACTACCATTTTCTACCACTATTAGCAGTTCATTAGTTAATTTTTCTTCCTTTCTGCTCTCCAGACAAATGAACTTTATCAGCTAGCTGCTGTTGCTTTCTGCTTGTTATCTGCATGGGTAAGTAAAATATATGCTGATTGATTGCTGTTAAAGTCATGCATTCTTGTTAATGACATTTGTCTGCAATTCCATATTGCACATTATATTGTTGGGTACTTTTATTATTTGAAAATAATTTATTTTTCTGAGGTGTAGGTTTCTTTTTTTTTTGGGGGGGGAGGGGGGGTGGTGGTGGTTTTCATCCTACCGTTTTAGAAAAAGGATTTGGAACCCAATGGTCTTGTATAACATCAGTCTTATAGGCAGTTTATTGGAGTTCACAATTAGTAGTGATGCTGTGCATTTTATTGACTTCTGTAAATCTCTTTCCAGTGCAGTGATAAGCTTGGCCTTAGTCTTGAGCTAGGTTCATTTATGGCTGGTGTAATGGTTTCTACAACGGACTTTGCTCAACATACTTTAGACCAGGTATCATTAATGATTGATGACTTTCTATTTATGCATTCTTTATTTTCTCTCTCCCCCCCCCCCTCCCTCCTTTTGTATAGACTTTCTTGTTTTGAAGGATTCCATATCATCCTTCTACTTGTACTTCCTCCCTTTTCTCTATTATTTTTCTTTTCCTATAAAAATGTGTGGTTATGTCTTTAGGATGATTTGCTGCTTCTGAATTGTGAACTACAGGAATAAATCCTCTCATGTGTTATTTAACATGACCATGTCATATGAGAGCATTATTACCATTCGTGGACAAATTAACGATGATGGGAGGTGAATGAGAAAAAATATTGGTATAGGAAATGAAAAAATCATCACCATTGATCTGACCATGAATGGTTATGATTCTCTCACAAGATATGGTGATGTTAAATAGTACATAAGAGGATCCACTCCCCTATTTAGGTAGTCAAATCATAATATTAAATGAAGAGTTACACCTAATGAAATACGTTTATATATTGTAGGTGGAACCAATTCGTAACCTATTCGCAGCTCTCTTCCTATCGAGTATTGGAATGCTTATACATGTGCACTTCCTTTGGAACCACGTGGATATCTTGCTGGCATCTGTTATCCTTGTTGTAGTTGTTAAGACTACTGTTGCTGCTATAGTTACAAAGGCCTTTGGGTATAGCATTAAGACATCATTTATTGTAAGTCAACATGGTCAACTTTCTGGATGACATATTGGTTAACTAAACGTATTTTCATATGCTGAACACTGAATGTCTGTCTCCATGATAACTTAGGTTGGTATCTCACTTGCTCAGATTGGAGAATTTGCTTTTGTTCTCCTGAGTCGAGCTTCAAATCTTCATCTTGTTGAGGTTTCTGCTCTCTTTCTTACCCCTCCTCTGTGCTATTGTCTAACATTACAGATTTTCCTGCTGCTTAGATTTTGTAATTTCCGTTGGTTTTTTTAGGGCCTCCTTCTGTGTTAACTTGTTAACCAAATAGCTTTTAGTAGGTGATGTTACGTGCATGCATGCATGCATGCATCGTATGATACATATGATTTTGGAAATTAAGCATTTATTTTATCTAGTTTGCCAATATATAAAGATGGATGGGCACGACAATCTGGTGTGACAATAGTTAAGAATTTTTAGGAATTCGAGGGAAGAAACCTCACATTAGAAATGAAAATCCCAAGTGAGGATCATAAAATTGGAATGATCCATAGAGTTAATGCCTTAATGTTGGATCAAGTCAAGATGTGTCAATTCTACAAGTGTGGTTCCTTTCTAAGCCCATAAAACGAGATATCCTTGGTGTTCTTGGCTGTCCTAACAAGTATGTTCAGTGGTCAATGGAGACATTGGACAACTACTAAGACATGGTCCATCATTTTTACTACGTTAAAGTCAGTAAAGAATCCTGAGAATGTTTTATGTATTCTGCCAATCAGCAGATGATAGTTCCCAACTAATGAGTTGGTTGATGGATGGAGTAAGGAGACGGGCCAGTGTGAAGGATTGAGCTGTGTTATTAACTTCTTCATTTGGGAAGTTGAAGTTACTTCACTTCTTCAGGGGTCATACTTGATTACTACACGTCATACCCGAATTGCAGCCACTTGAGGAAGAATAGGGTTAAAGTAGATTATGGTTTTCTGTTTACTAAAAGAATCTGTAATGCAAGGAACAACAGCATAGAGGGGGTTTATCTTTCTGGCTTTCTGCTGTTGGTGTATTGCCTTCAATGACTGCAAAAAGAAATAAACTCTACTGGGTCTGAAAAATAATGGAGCCCATGCGGCAAAGAGGGAGGATTAAGATATACAATTTCTCATTTGAATTTTATCCGAAAATACAGTGGGAAGATGCTTTGATCTTTTGTACCTGCAAAGACCCTAAGAAATGAAAAGATCACTATATTTCTGGTGCATTATATGAATCGCCTGTAACTGAAATACTTTTTCATGGGTCTGGAAAAAGAACGCGAGCTTCAGTATAGCTGGTCTAGTGGCGCTTAAAATTCCTTGCCTTTTCCATTCTTCTATGTTTGAAAAAAGTATTGAGTACATTAGACACTCATTTGTTGAGAGTTGCTCAAACTACACTAACCTTTCTTTTATTTTAAAATAATTTCACTCCCCTCTCCTAAGATATTGTTGAGATATATAGTCCCACATTGGTTGGATGAACAACTAATGTGGAGTTTATAAGGCCTTGAGCACTCCCACCCTTTGAGCTAGCTTCGTGTTCCGGGTTCGGATCTCACTGTCCTCCACTTTCTTTGTACTGGAATTTCTTTCTTTGCAAAGTAGGTGAGCTTGTATATTGTCCACCCTTCAAGCCCAGTGGGCTCTCGTGTGAGGAGGCGTGTTGAAATATATAAAAACTATTAAAAAGCCCTCACCCACTAGCTTAAGCTTTTGGGTTGAATTGGTTCTTTACATGGTATCAGAGCCTCACCGTCCCCCACTTTAAAGTGGAATTAAAACAAAAAGCACAAAAAGGTAAACCAAAAATTGGGCCTGTGCAATATCCACGCTTCAAGCCAATGGGCTCTCGTGTGAGGGGGCGTGTTGAGATATATAGTCACACATTGGTTGTATGAGCAACTAATGTGGAGTTTATAAGGCCTTGGGCACTCCCACCCTTTGAGCTAGCTTTTGGGGTGGTGTATCCCAAGGTTCTTTACATAGTATCAGAGTCTCGTCGTCCCCCACTTTCTCTTGTGGAATTTCTTAGCACAGTTAGGCTGGGCCTGTTGCATTATCCACTCTTCAAGCCCAATGGGCTCTCGTGTGAGGAGGCGTGTTGAGATATATAGTCCCACATTGGTTGGATGAACAACTAATGTGAATTTTATAAGGCCTTGGGCACTCCCACCCTTTGAACTAGCTTTTGGGGTGGTGTATCCCAAGGTTCTTTACAGATATTAATATGTGCTACATTTTAGTCTATTTTAATGAGTGAGCCTCTAAGGGACATTTTTTTTCTCTCTCTGCAACTCTCATCGTCAGCAAGATTTTATAAGGTAAAATGAAGATTTTGAAATTCCAAAGCCAATATTAGAGAAATATAATATAAAACTATTAATAATTTATGGTTTGTTTGTTTGCAAGAAACTAAGTGGGCTGGAGAAAAGGCCAAGGAAGTGGATGGAGCTGGTTTCAAGTTATGGTACACAGGTACTAACAAGAGTCGAAATGGTGTTGGAATCATGATCGATACAAGTTTCAGAGATAAAGTTGTGGACGTCAAAAGGAAATGCGACAGGATTATTCTGGTTAAGCTTGTTGTGGGTGATTTAATCCTGAATATCCTCAGTGTGTATGCACCCCAAGTTGGATTGCAACAACTGATAAAAGCCAATTTTGGGAAGTCTTGGAGGAGGTTTTGAGGGGAATACCTCGAGAGGAGAAGATTTCTTAGGAGGAGATCTAAATGGTCATGTTGGTAAAAGCAAAGGAGGTTTTGATAGAATCCATGGAGGTTTTGGTTATGGAACGAGAAACAAGACTGGAGAAAATATCTTGAATGTTGCACATTAGCCTACGATTTGATGTTAGTGGCCAAAATCGTAGTCAGATTGATTTCTTTCTGGCTAGAAAGGATCACACCTAATCACTTATCATAGTGTGGCTACCAAAATCGTAGTCAGATGTTGATTTACTTACAATCTGGCTAAAACCCAAGGAATGTGATAGAACTTCTTGTGTCAACTAAAGAATGGTCTACCTGGAGAGTGTGTCGCTATGCAACATAAGCTGGTAGTCAAAATTTGGATGTTCAGTTCAACAAATGGATTTCTTACAAGGAAACATGGTGGTGGAAAGAGAGGTGCAAGAGGCAATTAAACAAGGATAATGTGGTGGAACTTGCAAAAGTTTAGATTGGCGAGAAAAAATGCAAAGAAAGCAGTGCGAGAGAGCAAGGTTTTCGACGAGTTGTATAAAAATGTTGAAAGGATGGAAAGAGGTACTTGCAAAGATAAAGGATAAGAAAAGTAAAGACCTCATCCAAGTTAGATGCATCAAGGATGAAAATCAAAAACTTCTGGTGAGAGATGAAGATGTAAATGAAAGATGGTTGAAGTGTATTCAAAATTTGGAGATACAAGCGAGGTGGACTTGGAGAAAGTAAAGGAAATGGATTTCATACAAAGGAAACATGGTGGTGGAATAGAGAGGTGCAAGAGGCAATTAAACATAAGGAGTGCTTTAGATCTTTGCATAAAAGTCCCAGTGAATGGAACTTGCAAAAGTTTAGATTGGCGAGAAAAAATGCAAAGAAAGCAGTGCGAGAAGCTAGAGGCAAGGTTTTCGACGAGTTGTATAAAAATCTTGGGAGAAAGGATGGTGAAAGAGGTATAAACTTGCAAAGATAAAGGATAAGAAAAGTAAAGACCTCATCCAAGTTAGATGCATCAAGGATGAAAATCAAAAACTTCTGGTGAGAGATGAAGATGTAAATGAAAGATGGTTGAACTACTTCAACAAGCTGTTTAATGGGGATGGAGATACAAGCGAGGTGGACTTGGAGGACGCGTGTGATGATATGAATAGAAGATTTGTACGCAGAATTAATACACATGAAGTTAAGGAGGCTTTAAAGAGGATGAAGACTAATAAAGCCTTGGGGCCTGATGGTGTCCCTATTGAAGTTTGGAGAGGCCTAGGGGATGTGGCAATAAAATGGTTGACCAATCTTTTCAATAAGATTCTCCAGATAAATAAGATGCCTGATGCTTGGAGGAAAAGTATGATTGTGCCTATCTACAAAAACAAGGGAGATATACAGAATTGTTCAAACTATAGAGGCATTAAGCTAATGAGCCATACTATGAAGTTGTGGGATAAGGTTATTGAACATCGCTTGAGGAGAGATACCAAGGTTTCTGTAAATCAATTTGGATTTATGCCAGGAAGATGTACTATGGAAGCCATTTTCTTGATGTGACAGCGTATGGAAAGATACCGAGAAAAGAACAAGGACTTGCATATGGTGTTCATAGACCTTGAGAAAGGATACGATAGGGTTCTAAGGAAAGTTTTATGGTGGGTTCTGGAGAAGAAAAAGGTTCCATCAAAGTATGTAAAGACAATCTAGGATATGTATGATGGGGCTACTACATGTGTAAAAGCTTGTAACGTAACATCAAGTTATTTTCCTATCACGGTTGGTGTACACCAAGGGTCGACTCTAAGTCCTTACCTCTTTGCTTTAGTTATGGATGAACTAACAAAAGATATTCAAGAGGAAGTGCCATGGTGTATGCTTTTTGCAGACGATATTGTACTTATTGATGAGAGCAAGGAGGGTGTTAATAGAAAACTTGAATTGTGGAGCAGCACATTGAAATCCAAAGGATTCACATTAAGTCGAAGCAAGACTGAGTATCTGAAGTGTAAGTTTTTTCTGGTACGAGATGGGGACCAAGAGCCCGTGCATTTAAATGGTCAAGAGGTACCCAAAAAAGATGCTTTTAAATACTTGAGCTCCATTTTACAAAAAGGTGGAGAGATTTATGAGGATGTAAATCACAGAATCAGAGCAGGGAGGATGAAATGGCGCAGTGCATCTGGGTTTTTGTGTGACCGCAAAATCCTCCTTAAGTTAAAAGGAAAATTCTATAAAACGGCAGTAAGACCGACAATGCTGTATGGAGCGGAATGCTGGCCAGCACATAGGCAACTTGAGCATAAGATGGGAGTAGCAGAGATGAGGATGTTAAGGTGGATGTGTGGTTACACAAGGATGGATAAGATAAGAAATGAAGATATTCGACGAAAGGTCGGAGTAGTACCGGTAGCCGAGAAGATGAGAGAACATAGATTGAGGTGGTTTGGGCATGTGATGAGAAGGCCCCTGGATGCTCCTGTGAGAACAGAAGTTTGTTACCAAGAGCTCAACACAAAATGAGGCAGAGGTCGGCCGAAACTTACTTGGGGGAAGGTAGTAAAACAAGATTTAATGGAGTGAGATATAGATTGGTGGACGGTATGTCTTAGAACGGAATGGAGAAAAGCTATAAGTATGGTGGAGGGAGGGTGTTTTCCTCAAGCGATGTTTCAGATGGTCCCTTTTAGTCCTTTTCCCCCATTTCTTCTTGTCCCTTTCTTTTTTTACTTTTATTTATTTATATATACATATATATATATATATATATTTTTTTTTCTTCAACCGTTTTATATCTTTCATGTGGGTTCATCTACCACCGACCCCAATTAATTTGGGATAAAGGTGATGTTGATGTTGATGTTGTTGAATTTAATATGACATTCACCAAATAATTTAAGCTTTTGAGTTGTATTGGTTCTTTATATAGTATTAGAGTCTTTATAACTGATGGAACCTACTTTTATTGATCTGTAATTGAAGAAAACATAAATGGAGACAAGCTCCTTACAAAGATAAAATGAAGAAAAGATAAACTAAAAGACCTCACTCACTCTCCAAGACCAAAATACCTAGGCCCCAAAGAGATTCCAAGAGATCTTTTCCCAAAAACCCCACTCCAAATTCACTGAATACATGCATGAGTAAACCCCACCCCCAAATCACCCTATATAATAGCATCTTTCTCCTGTAACTAACTTCCATGGGCTCTTCTGCAGTGTTGGATCTAGGCCCACTTGTCATAGCTCAACAATACTCCCCCTCCAAAACTCACCTTGTCTTCAAGGTGAAGGAAGAGACCAAGATCCAGTGTGAGAGAACTCTCCACCTGGATCCCATTGCTTGAAGCATAATGCTCTGTTTTTCATGGCATTTTTGCCCACACTAGCGAGTCTTTTGGAAGCTCCATTAACCTTAGTGTGTTTCAGCCATAAAGAAACATCCCACACATGTTGCATCCCTTTTAACTGATCCACTAATTCTGGCCCATGCAGCTTGTTTTTGCCTTCGCCCAATAATATTTTCAGCACCCAATTCATGGATTTAATAACTATATTTTTGTGTCTATGGGTTTGGTAGGGCCCATTTTATTTCCTTCCAACCACACTTTTTGGGCCTGGCCCATTAGGTTAAACTTGGAACCCATTTGGCAGAATTCCATTTCTGCCCCCATGTTGCTCACTTGAACCTTGTTGCTAACAGGTACCACCAATTCGTCTTCGTCCTTTTCTTTCTGCCCTTCTTCTTCCTCATCTTCTTGTTTTGTTGTTCTACTTTTGCTGCATTTTCTTCTTCTGCTTCATCTTCTTCTTTTGCTTTTGTCACCTCTTCTTTTGCAACTTGTTCTTCCTCTGGTCTTTCTTCTTCTTTAATCTTTGTTCGTTCTTCTATTCTTTGTTGGTGTGTACGACTCCATTCAGCCACAACATGAAGATGGATCTGCAATCTAAGTTTCTCTTTCAAAACCATGAGCTCTACTCTCTGGTTGTTGGAAACGTTCCCTCCTCTATTTCTCTCATTACTGTCATTATTCTCCGCTGTTCTCCTCGCATAAACACCTGCTTCACGATTATCAAGCCTTGTTAATGCTTCTCGAACCATCTCACGAAGTTGACGGAAGCTCTTTTCCATTTCACCCATTCGCTCCTCCAAACGATCAAAGCTCTTCTCCACATTAGTCAATCTGTTTTCCATTTTTTTTTTTTTAGATATGGATCAGAAAGCACCTCCGGGATCAAAGATGCTCTGATACCAAATTGATGGAACCTACTTTTATTGATTTGTAATTGAAGAAAATATAAATGGAGACAAGCTCCTTACAAAGATAAAATGCAGAAAAGGTAAACCAAAAGACCTCATTCACTCTCTAAGACCAACATACCTAGGCTCCAAAGAGATCTTTTCCCAAAACCCCACTCCAAATTCATTGAATACATGCATGAGTAAACCCCACCCCCAAATCACCCTATATAACAACATCTCTCTACTGTAACTAACTTCCGTGGGCTCGTCTGCAGTGATGGATCTAGGTCCACTTGTCATAGCCCAACAGTAACCAAGTGGTTATGAGTTTGATCCTCACTGCCCCCATTCTAATAAATAATTAAATATTATGGAGTTTCTTAGCATATATAGGTGGGCTTATGCATTGTCCATCCTTCAAGCCTAATATGCTCTTTTGTGAGAGGGCATGTCAGAGAAATATAATATAAAACCATTAATATAGCCGTCATCTGATAATTTAAGCTTTTGAATTGAATTGATTCTTTATAATATAGGGTATTCAATTATTTTATCTTCTAAAGTCACAAAGTTGATAGTAGGAGTGTCCAAAAATAGTTGTCGACGATGCTAAGAGTCATTAAGAAAGGAAAATGCCTCCGGAGACTCATTGTTTTTCGCTTACCACTGCTAAGAGTTTCATTTACATTAAAATGAATTAAAGTATAGCACATTTTCATCTCTTAGGGGAGGGGAGTGTAATTTAGCCAAAAATTATTTATGTAAAGAACCAATTCAACCCAAAAGCTTAAGTTGTTGGGTGAGGCTACATTAATGGTTTTATATATCTTAACACACCCCCTCACATGAGAGCCCACTGGGCTTGAAGGGTGGACAATGCACGGGCCCACCTACCTGTGCGAACAAAGAAATTCCACTAGAAAGAAAGTGGGAGTGGCGAGAATCGAACCCGGGACACGAGGCTCTGATACCATGTAAAGAACCAATTCAACCCAAAAGTTTAAGCTGTTGGGTGAGGCCATGGTAGTTAAAATCGGGATTTAAATATTAAAATCCCGATTTTAATGATTTATATTTGCTAAAACGATTTAGATTTCACTTAAAATCATTTCCAATATAAAATCCCGATTTAGACATTTACTTAAGTCCCGATTTTAAGATTTAAATCCCAATTTTAACTATTAGAATGATGTTAAGCAAGTTAGAAAAACTGTTGAATATAACATTGCTGATGTTTCATCGGAAGATGAATGGATTGTGGAAAATAAAGGAACTTTATCTCATGATGAAAGTTTAGATGAAGACAATTTTGAATGATGTAGTTGAAGATCATGTGGAACAAAATGTCTTCGATGATAATAACTTAAATGATTTATTAGCTTAGACCCTTAGAGTGTGACAAATTGACAATTGTATACAAATGTATAAGGATGGTGGCAGGTAGTCTATTTTTCTTAATTTTGCTTTATACATAAGCATATGTATATAAAAATTTAATTTTAGAGTGCAGGTAAAATCTACGATTTGTATTACGATTTACGATTTTTTATTCCCTTTCCGATTTTAGGTAAAATCCCAATTTTGACTACCTTGGGTGAGGCTACATTAATGGTTTTATATATCTCAACAATTTATATGTTCTTCCTGATTCCCTTTCTTAGTGAGTTTTAGTGATTTATATAATTTTCACCTAATTTCTGTCTTTCTCTTGCTGACCACTGATTTCAATATTTTAGGGGAAAATGTATCTTCTTCTTCTAGGAACAACGGCTCTCAGTCTGGTAAGCTTCACTTACATCTGGCTGCTCCATACTTTCCTTCCTTTATTTTTATTTTTTTTATTCTTATAACTGATGATTTACAGGTTACTACCCCACTTTTATTTAAATTGATACCTGCTGTCATGAACCTGGGTGTTCTCATGCACTGGTTCCCCTCTGAAAGTAGCACCCAAAATGAGGTCTCTTTCTCTCTCTGATATATGCCCTCATATGTGATCAGATAATTGCTTTCACTCAAATAACTTGGGTGCTTCTGAAACTTTATTTGGGGGTGTTAGAGATGAATACAATATTTGTCCTTACATCATTTTGCCATTCTAAGTAGGATGCACTTTTGTTTTTTTCGGGGTTATGATTGCAAATCTAATAAAGCATTTTTGGGGTCAACGTTACATGTTTACAGTTGATGCATTCCATAATCATTTACACTCTTCCTCAATTGATGCATTCCATTTCAAGAATTAGGTTGCACAGGATGGATAACCAAGGATGTTGTGCTTCTGCCAAAAATCATAGATGGCATAATAACATAACCCATCTTTTACTCTTAACATGATATCTAAGTTGATATATATAATCTCTATTTGCTATTGGATTGAGTTTCCTTGGCTCCACCCTTCATCAATATTGGATAACCAAGGATGTCCTGCTTCTGCCAAAAGTTGGGTATAACAACATAACCCTTCTTTAACTCTTAACAGGTTAAAGCTTCATTGAATGAAGCAAATAGAATGTTGTGAGTCTCCCAAGTTTCCATGACCTCAAATAGTACATTGGAGGCAATTATCTACGTTTTGGTGACTAATGAAATCAGGATTGCTTCGGTATTTTTTCCATTGCAAGTTCCATGAACGGTCAGCATATTCACTTCCATTTAAGTCAATGGAAGATCTCATGTACATAGGCATATGATTTTTGTATTCTTTGAGCAATGTATATAGGAAATTACAGGCCAGTATTGTTGCTTGCATTGATCTGATCACGTCATACACGATTAGCCTATATTTGCTGCTAGAAGTTGCTACAGATGAAGTGATTGACAATTTTAGAAAATAATTCATTATGTTACTTTTTGTTTAAAGATTCACCCCACCTTACATTGTTCTGGAACATGTAACGAGCATTTGAATGAAGATCTTAATGAGAAATTATGCATGGTGACCGGTACTTTAATTCTGAGATGTTGCAGTACCAATTAAGTGTAGAAATCAAGGTCTGTGTTATATGACCTAATTCTATTTTCCTATACATACATCAAAGAGGTGGGGTTCAAATATTTTTTTTTTCCCCCTTTTTCATCATTTCACTTTCTCTCTCCTCTTTGTTCAAATATTTTCCTATACCAATTAAGTGTATGTAAGAAAGTGAAATTAGGTTACGTAACATAACAAATATAAAACCAATCAAAATAACCATGAAACCGGTGAAGAGACTAATTTGCAGTATCAATTATTGTTTTTTTTTTTTAATTTATGGTTAATATTTTAAATATCTTCTCTGATTAATTTAAATTTAAAATACTATTCTATTAATGTGAATAATAATTAATAAATAGGAAAAGAAAGAAAAGAATTAGCAGAAATCTCTACTTTATATTAACAAGAACCGGACGTAATAGCAAATGAACTGGGGTCATGTAGAGGATTGAAGTGCAAGATTAATACTACGTAACAATACACATGGAAAATTTTTGATTAAAGGAAAAATGAAAAAATTAATATATAATAACTTAAACATTTATATTATTAAATATATGGGATAAAATATTGTGACATATAAATAATGTTACGCACAATGTTATAATCACATCTTAACAGTTGATTTTCGCCAATCAACAGTTATCATTTATTGTGAATTAATAATTAATTAATGAGTTTGATTTGAAAAATGATAACCGTTGATTAACGAAAATCAACAGTGAAGATATGGTCGTAACATTGTGCATAACATTATTTGTGTGTCACAATATCCTATCCCTAAATATATTTAGACACATTTTACATTCATTAGTCATTATACCCGCACGATGTCCTTCATCAATAATTAATTGCACAAAAATATCTGCAACGGTTTGCAAAAGTTTACAAAGATTTGTGCGTGTATAACTAGAGAGGATAATATTGGTCTTTTCCAATAAATCCGCTATGCTTTTGGCCTTTTACCTTAAACTTTTTCATAACACCAAACTTTTTCGTAACATTCCCGATGAATTTATTTTTCGATAGGAAAAATGACTCGTCAACGGATTCATCTAAATGACCAGCTTTTTTAGAGCCATGGCAATACCAAATATTGTTATAGCCATGTTTATGGTACTAGTTATGCCCATGACCTATGTAATGATATTGCATTTATTTCGGGGAATGACAGAGAATCAACGAGTCATGGTTATGGATTTGTCATCAAAAGTTGTGTGACAATAAGAAGACATGATATTAACTTACAATATTTCTTAAAACTACAATTTCAATATTGCTAATGCCGTGTAAGAACCTGCACCGCTAATTAAGGAAATTATTTGATTAATTGTGATAAATTAGAAAATGATTCCATAATTGACCCTAATAATTATTATGTGGCTTAAATAATTATAGTAAGTGATTTAGAATGCTGGAAGTCGCTTTTCGGAAGAAAAGTGCAGATACCGGTTCTGCTAGTCGGTATAAGTGTGTACCAAAAAAGTATCCTGAAAAATTATAATGAGTGCATGATAATTACTAGAATATTATATAGGACTTGTAAAACGAGTTTCAAGTTAAAATAATGCGAATCTGATTCCAGAACTGATACTGGCTATGGAAAAGCGCGTACCAGAAAGTTGTTCATAAAAATATAATAAAAATATGATAATTCTTGTAAAATCAAGTAGGTTAAGATTTCAAAGTTTGAGATTAAAATGCTAAGCGTAGCTAATTAAGTTAATGCTGTGTGTTTAAATGTGTATCACTATAAATAGGAACACTTGGCCCAAAACCCTAGGCACTCAGCATTTTCTTACTTGAGGGGCTGCTAACCAGCTCCTTCTTGCACTGTTTCATTGGTGTTATTCACCATTCTTGAGCCTTGAGACCATTTCTTGAGTGTTTCTTCATCTTATACACTTAGGTCTAGCATTGTGAGTGTGAGATGAGCTTATTTTCTGAGTGTAGAGGCTGTGGGAGGTCTGTCTTGTGGGCTAAGTTTCTATTCTTGGTGGTTTTGAGTTGAAGGGAGCTTTGTCTTGGATTTTGGTGGTCCAAGTGGCGACCTTTGGTGTTAAAGGATCAACCTTTCTCACCATTTTCGTGCACCTTGTATGACCTGAGTATTGGAGCAGTTGAGAGAGCTCCAAGAGCATCATCTACCTCTGTTTTGGCTTGTGGTATGATCACCACCTTTGAACTTGAGTTTTCTTAGTTAAAAATGGAACCTTGATGCATGTAAAGACTAAAAGTGATAACTCAACGTTGGGTAATGTCAAACACACATAGAAATGCATGCTTTAGGGTCTTTAATCGGTAAAAACCCAACCTTGGAAGGATATCTTCACGAAAATGCAGAACTGCATTCTGTCGTGAAATATCCGGATATTTGTCGAGCAGATATCCGGATATTGGATATCCGGATATGGGGATCTGGATATCCGGATATTGCATATCGGATATGCCCCGAGGAATATCCGGATATTCTGGAATTTCAAAGAACAGTAGCTTTACTGTTCATACAGTAGGCTATTGGGGGTTTGTGGACCCTAGATTAAGGAAGTTGAACTTCTGTAATTAATGGACTAAGTCAGAATCGTGTGATTAAGGGCTTGTGGCTTTGTTAGAAGCCTTAAGACGTAAAACGTAAAGGAAAGGCGTTGTCTTTATATTGTATGCTTGAGATGCATGTTTATTGATATGTTTATGGTCCATAACAGATTGTGATACTGTTGTGTTTGGACTTTGAGCTTGTGGCTTGGATAGCTAGCTTAAGAGGTCAACTTTCGTGTCCTCGGTTTAACCATGTTGTGGTTTCACCATGTCCCATAGGGAATGGTTATATGCATGCTGTGTTACATGCTTTGATGTTTTGGAAATGCTGTTGAGCTATTATATGCAATGTGCTTTTATGATATGCATGTGATGTCCACCTATACGGTAAGCCTAAGTATGTAGTACATACAAGATGGTGAGGCTGTGGGTGAGGTGCAAGCAATGTTCCTTGTACTCATGTAGGTATAGACGTATTCCTGCATTTCTCTGGCCAGTAGATAGCGATAAACACACATGTCATAGATATCTGTTGAACTGCATAGTTTTGGATCTTATATTGAATTACTGCTTTTAGAATTTATATTGCACATGTAAGTGAGCTTGGGGTGGAAGATCCTTGAGGACCCCTTGTCTTACTGAGATTTCTTTGATTAGAGATCTCACCCCACATTTGGGGACGCTTATTTCAGGTTCAGGTAATGTTGAGACCTCAGGTGGCAGGAGGTCGGAGTTGAGTTAGATAGTGCTGATTTTGCCTGTTGATGATGTGTTGTTAGCTTCATTTATGTTTATGGAGTATTATGTTGAGACTTGGATGATGATGTTGTTTATTTGGTGAGCATGGGGTTTGTCCATGCCACGTAGACTTGTTATGTCTTAGTTTTATTTGATGTTGTAATAATGTATCAGGATATTGTCCGGACTATCCGTGATTTAAGATACACACTTATCTATATGTTATGAGGTATTTCAGTTAGTTATCTTGCAATCTACATACATGCATTGATTTTTATGAAATTAATTAAGTAATCAAGTTGGTAATTGATAATGACGTCATAATTGAAAAGAAAAAGAATATTTCGCATATTTTATTAAGCGCGGCTTAATACGATGATATGATAACATTACCGGGTATACACGGGGTGTTACACGGAGCATATTCGAGGCATGAAAAGCAAAAAGAATTTTCTCCAATGTGTCTTTGTCAGTAATTTTAATTTTGAAATTGTTTGAGATATTGTGGCATCTAATAAAAAAGATTTTTTATGAGTTGCATTTTTTTTTAAAGAACATTTTATAAAAGTTAAAAGTTATTTTGCATTTGGATGTAATATTTGAAAAAAGCTTTAAGGTAAAAAAGTCATTTAGATATTAAAATAAAAAAGTACTTTTAAAGTTGCAGAGACAATTCAGTTCGCCTATATGAACTGACATGAACTTAATTTTGCATTTATTTTGTTCTGTAACTTATTTCTTGTGATTTCCTATATAAAAAAAAAAAAAAACTATACAGTATTGTCCAGCGAGCCATGTTGATTGTTATTTGTAGCAAGATGTATTATATTAGATGACAAGTTTCATTTCCAATTTTTTCTTTCGTGTGTTGCTAGTTCATTTTTTTCTAGCAAATGTATATATTAGAAACAATCTTGTATGGCTGAATATTTTATTAATGGAAGCCTTTATCTCAACTTCTGATGGTGTTTGTCCACTTTAAGTTTTTCCTAAAATGTCAATCATATTGTCCAATTAATTTTAAAGGGTCCCTGAGGCTGCTATTATCTACAACTCAAGGCCATTTGAATTTCACTATCAAAGTGGATTTTATGACATGTAATCATGATTTTTTGAATATTTGTAATCTGTTCAAGCATGTAGTTTGGTAGCTTAAAATTTATAATCATGGCCTACTTTTTCTTGAGAAATTATGCTTAAGAATTTCTGGTTTGACTTTGGTTGCCCCTGTCGTATAAATTGCTTTTGTTAAATTCAGCTTGGTTGTCTTACATGTTATGAAATGCTTTTTACTTGAGCAAGTATACTAAAGAATTTTTGGCGTGTAATTTAGGGAGATTCATTATCTTTGCAAATCAGCAACGTTAAAAGTCAGTTTGTTGTTTTATAACTTTAGTTCTGAGACTAAATTTTATTTGGAAAGTTAAAGTTTTTCTATCATAAATTAATGGGAAAATGTTTATCATTTTAAAGGATTTAAAGTTGTGTCATTTTAAGAGAGCAAGTAGATAAATGAGTAGAGAGTAAAAGGATATAAGCTGTGTAATTTAAAAGGACAAATACTTTTCCGTAAATTATTTCCCAAGTTAAAAGCTATAATTTCAAGTTGTCCATGTGATTTCCCTGCTCATACACATATAATCCGCTCCATTTTACAATTTCTCTATCGAGGATTCTAAAGCATTTATGCTATCTAATGAATGAAACTCCACATATTCCACTTATGCTCAAAAACTAATTCATCAAGTTGGTGTGGAGGAAGTTCCATTTTCTCCTATAGATCAAAGTGAAATATATGATCTGTCAGCATTCTTTTTAAATATCTCAATTGGTTCATCATTTTGTGACTAGTCCGATTCAGGGTGGGTCCAGAATTAAGGTTTTAAACTCCTTCCAAAAAGTGGTACCGGGGGGGGGGGGACGAACATATGCTCTCACCCTCACATTCTCTGCTCCCATGCGATCTGTTAGCATTAATTATGAATTATTCCCCCAAACGGTAAAAAATGAATTTTCTCTTGCAAAATGATAGTATGACCCTATACAAATACCTTTTCTGTATTGCACGTTCTTTCTTAAAACGAAAAATAATACTTTTACTTGCAAGTAGTGATGTTCGCGGTTTGGATTGGATCGGTTTTGGAGACAAAAATCATCCGATCCAATCCCTTCGGTTTGATCAAGTAATCATCCATTTGGTTTGGATTTTTTTTTCAAATCCGATCCGATTCAATCCATTTTTTTTTTTTGGTTTGGATTGGATCGATTTTCGGTTTTTGAAAATCCTAAAATTTGTTTCATTATTATTGTGCAAATAACAATTTTTGTATATATTGGTTTTGTAATTTTTTTTAAATATAAAAGCATAAATAAATAATAATAGCTTTTTTTGACAATGAGATACGAAGCTATACATAGATGAAATTTCATTGATGAGATGTGACTAGATTTTTTCTTGGGTTTAGTTGATGGGTTAATGGATCTTGGGTTTAAAAATTTTTGGGTTATGATTGGTAAAAGATCCAAGTAGGTAGAAGAAAATTAAAATATATTGAATCGGTTTGGATTGGATCGATTTTCATCTACCAATCCGAAATCCGATCCAATCCAATTAAAATTTGCAGTTTTTTTTTTCGATTTTCGGTTTTCCAGTTTCCGATTTATTCGATTATCGGCTTTTCGGTTCGGTTCGGTCACCGTGGTTTGAATCGATTTGAATCAGTTGATAAACACTCCTACTTGTAAGATTTCTTTCTTCATACTCAGATGAAAAACATAAATCCCTTGAGTTATCAATTGATGAATTAATATTTAATAGAGGCAAATATAATGACAATTATTGCCATTTGCTGCATTGCTGATCTGGACTTTGGTTTAGGACGTAGGCAAGCCAATCTCTGACACAACAATGTCTGCAATATTATTATTTTTTATTTCAAAAAAATAAATAGAAAATCACTATTAAATATAAAAAATATTTAATATTTCTAGTTTCACTTTTTTCATTTTTCATTTTATTATAGGTATCCAGAAATGCTATATCTTAACTTATAATTTATTTGAAAAAAAAACTAAATATGATTCAATAAATAATGTCATATAAAATTCTACTTTAAATTATTGTATCTCATACTCACTCCATCTTACTTAATAATAACAATGGAAAAAAAAATTATTTAACATTAAAATGGAGGCAAAGTAAATAATTTGTTTGGAGAAATGAAATCGATAGTTGTCAAGCATTTCAATTTTATTTATTATCTCATCTTATCCAAAATGTTATCATTTTAAGGTTTGAAAAAAAAAATATTATGAAAAAGGAGTAACGTTTCTATTATCCCCTCCAATTTCAAAATGACGTTATGTTAAAATTGATGGGGATAAACTCCTGATGGTAGCTCAGTTGGCAACTTAGCTCCCAAGGGTTTGCTTGAGTCAGTTCAAACCCTGCCTCTAGTAAATTCTTGGAAAATCTTTGGGGGGCAGAGGAGGAAAGTGTATCCTTCTCGGTTGGGGGATTAGACTATCTTTCCTCCGGTAGCGAAGCTCAATGCACCCGCTGTTCTAATGAGGGGCTAGCCTATAGAGCCGTATCCCGATGACAATGTGACTGGAGGAGGTTGAATGAGGATACCTCCGGATTATACAAAAAAAAATAAAAATTGATGGGGATAATATTATTTCTATGATGCGAGACACATTTTTTCCTATAAAAAATTAATATAATCACTAAATAAACAAAAAAAAAAATGTCTTTTGTTTATATCTTGTTTTAGGGTAATAGAAGATAATTTATCTTATATGATAATAACATCAACTTATAGTAATTGAAGATAATTTACCTTATCTAATTTATGATAATAGCCTCGTTTTCCGATAAATTCATAAATAGTGTCATATAAAATTTTACTTCAAATTAGTGTATTTCATATTCTCTCCATCTCTTACTGAACTTATTTAACATTAAAATAAAATAAAGTATATAATTTATTTGGAGAAATGAAATCGATATTTTTCAGGGATTTCAATTTTATTTAAATATAAAAATAATTGCATTAAAAACAGACGTTTAATATTTTTCTTATCCCATTATATAAGTGAGAAATATTATACTTATAATCTTTTTTCGCTTACAACCTCTAACAATCCAATCTTAACCGTTGATTTTTTTGGGTAAGCTTAACCGTGGATTTATGTCAATCTAACGGTTATAACTTATTAGAATTTAATAATTATAACCCAATATGTTATAATTGTTAGATTGAAGGAAATTAACAATTAAAATTGAGTTGTAAGTGAAAAAATGTTGTAAGTATAATCCATTTTTATATAAATTTACCTTTTATTATTCAAAACAATATTTTTTTGAGGTTTGTAAAAAAAATTATAATAAAAAATTATATAATCTCTGAGTAAACAGACAAAATTATGTTTTGTTTATCCGTTATCTAATCTCTCGTTTTAATTGAAGATATATTATCTTCATATTTTAAGAGGGATAGATTAATCTACCTACCATTTTTTCTACCTACCTTTGCTTACCACACTCCGCTTACCACACTCCAACTTCATTGGATCAGAATCTCAACTACATTTATTATTTCTCTCCCCTATTGAGATTCTGATCCTGTTGGAGAGTGGTAAGCAAAGGTAGACAGAAAATTGGTAGATAGAATAACCTATCCCATTTTAAAAATAAACTTTTCTTATCTGATAAACTTTTTATATTTTAATCTCTCGTTCCAAAATGGCTCAATCTCAGAACGTATGTCAAAATTATTACTTTTCCGTGAGTACCAACAATAACACAAAGATGAAATGTTAAATTAAAACTTTAATTTACTATCTTACCACTGCTATGAGGGTCAACACGAAATGGTGGCATAACCGAGGAACTCAGGTTTCTTGAGATTGTGTCAGCATCAAAATCACCCTCTACGTCAGTATTTGAGGTGTAACCTAGCTGAATAACACTCTCAAGTTCACCGTCCTCATCACTGTCTATATCCTACTCGTGCTCATCCTCATCTATTTCCCCAGTGTTATCTGACTTATGATAGGTGCAGGTGCAGATAAATTAACGACTCTGTGTTCTTGATCAAAATGTTGTTCATTTCTTGTATGCATGGGTGCAGATGAAGATTGAACATAATCTATTTCAACATATATCTCAATAAATTTTTGAAATTTTCGGTCAACAATTGCATCTATGACACATTCCACATCTTCATCATCACATATATCATTACCAATGTAGTATATATCATCCTTACCAAGTGTAGACTCTACCCTGGCCATCATCCAATGAACGCATTGGCTGCCTTGTAGCCCCAATTTTTGGCGAATTCTCCCATTCAGCTCATTGTATGTAGCGTCCCGTTTGATTTTCAATATTTTCATTTTTCCTTCAAACTGATCACCATTGAGGCCTTTATAATGCTTTCCATCATAGTAGATCATTGTAACATACATGTTTGGACTTGAGCTCATCTTTCACACGAATTTGGAACTAGGGTTTGGATTTTGGGGGTTGGGATTGGATTTTGGGGGCAACAAATGAATATATAAGTGCAAGGACCATGATTTCATGAAATTAAGGTTTTAGAGATGGTGGAATGAAATAGAATCTTGATTGCAAGGATCACAGGTGACAAACAAGAGAGATATTGGTTTACTAATATTTGAAATAAGACCGAGAAAGGGCAAAACATAGGGTTTCTACCAACATTTAATCGATTAAATATTGTTTCTTAATCGATTCAATGTACCGAAATTTAATCGATTAAGAAGGATATTTAATTGATTAAATTTTGGGTCAACGTTATTCCTGTATTTTGACTATTTAACCGATTAAATATTCAAGTTAATCAATTAAAGAGAGGCAAGTTGGTGAATAATTTCGGGTGAGGAACAAAATGAATATTAATTAATTAATAAGAGGAAAAAGGGTCAAAAAGCCATAAATAAACACTTGATTTATTGCTATTAATTACAAAACACTTCATTTGCTCTCAGAATTCTTATAGTCCGAGAAATTTGAGTAATTTGTATTAGTTTATATTTTGACTTTTACCATTATATTATCGTTACTATTGATTTGATTATTGATAAATAAAATTCTAAATTCTCTAATAAACATGTTCATTAACATGTAAGAATGTTCATTTCTGTTTATCAAAAGAAAAAAAAAGAATGTTCATTTCCAAAAACTTGTCATACCTTATCTGATAATAGCCTCGACTAACAGAAGATAATTTATCTTATCTTGTTTATTTGTTTATTTATTTTGAAGGGAGGATTTATATTTACAACCCAAAAAACTTACAAACTCTTACAACCTTTTAACAACCGTTAGATTGATTTTTTTATCAACGGTTCAAAATACTCCAATCACATTCTCTCTCTCACGTCTATGCACGTCTGCGTCTGCTAGTCTCATCCTCTCCTTCTGATTTATCTACAAAGCTTCTTCCCTCCTCTGTTACAGGTAACCGCTTTTAAATCATGATATCTGTTTTTCTTTTCATTAATTTAGTTTCTTAAAATCTTGAACCATCATGATTCATGATAAACCTGCTGAGAATTACACATTTATCATACGACCTATATAAATACTTTAATTTATCTTGTACATTTATAATTTTTTTATCTTGTATTCAGTACACGCGTTTGTCATGATGGTTCAAAACAGGGTACATTCAGTAATTCTCCATTATTATTTAGTTTTGCTGAGAATTACGTATGATATATCTTTATGGTTTTAGTATTGTATGAAATTCGTACATAAGCTTCTTTTCATTGCTTTAAATCATCTGCTGTAAGACATCAATGATCTAGATTTTGAATTTACCAATGTGTAAGCTTCTTTTCATTGCTACTTTCCAAGGTATTCGTAACATCTTTTTTGGAATTGACTTGTGCTAACTACCAACAAGCATAACTTGAGGTAATTTAACTGGTGTCAAGAAAATTATTCATATGCTATTTTTTTTCAAACATGTTTATTTATTATGATTGGGGTGTTGGTGGTGAAGTGATTGATCTATAAAATGAAAATATGATGGGAAGAAATAACTCACTGCTTGAGATTTTTTGTACATTGATTCTTTTTTGACTTTATATTTGTTATTCATGTTATATTAGTTTTTGTCTTATGTTATTAAAAATATAAAATGTAGATGATATGACCACTAATCAACCCACTTCAGCGGATGAGGATTTAATAAATTATATTGACTTCAGTGAAGATTGCATGCCAAATGAATTATGTAATGAAGTGGAATATGATGAAATGAGAGATGACAATATTGATGAAGTGGAAGATGATATAGCTAATGACTTGCTTGATAATGAGTCGAATGCCATTCCATTATCACTGACAAAGAGTACTAATGTTATGATTAAGGTTGGAATGAAATTTTCAGAACGAAAGGATGTAGTAGACTTGTATTCAACATTTGGTAGGACAAGAGGTTTTGGAATCCGGACTAGAACATCCAAGGAGAACTATTGATGCTAACATGTGTTAGAGGGGGTTATCATCAATCGAAAAAGGGAAAAGATGTGGGTGGAATGTCTGAAACCAAACCAAGGCGGACATCATCATCACGTATAGGGTGTGAAGCTTGTCTCAAGGCTTCTAGAGATAAAAAAACAAACGCATGGAGAATTACATATTTCACTGACAAACATAACCATGAGATGGTTACTCCAAAAAGTGTTTCATATTTGAGATCATATAGAAAAATGCCCGAGGCAGCAAGATGTTTGATAGAAAAATTCAATGACGCGGGTTTTCCCACTGGAAAGGTGGCCACCATCTTCAAATCCCATGATTTAGGGATTGACAGTCGAGATTGTTATAATCATATGAAAAATGTGAGGAGAAGGATACTCGACGTTGGGGATGCACAGGCTGTGCTACTTTATTGTATTAAACAACAGTCATTGAATCCTGAATTTTTTTATTCTATTATGTGTGATGAGGATGATCGGATGGTTAGCTTTTTTTGGATTGATGCAAGATCCAGGCACGCCTATGACCTTTTTGGGGATGTCATCACATTTGACACGACATATAGGACTAATAAGTATTCGATGCCATTTGGACCCTTTGTCGGTGTAAATAATCATTTACAATCCATTTTGTTCGGATGTGCTTTATTGCAAGATGAAACTGAGGATACTTTTATATGGCTATTTGAAGAATGGCTTCGAGCAATGAATGGGAAACATCTGATCGCCATAATTACTGACCAGGTAAGATCAATTGAATGTACTTTTTTTAATATTTCATATAGTATCTCAAATATAATTGTTTATTATTTACTTATGCCATTTAATTTACAGGATTTGGCAATTAGCAATGCAATCTCCAAAGTTTTTCCAAATGCCAAACATCGATATTGTATATGGCATATCATGAAAAAATTTTCCAGAGAAGTTATCTCATGTCTACCATGAGCACGCGTCATTTAAGAAGCATTTCAATGAGTGTATTTGGAGGTCCAAGAGCACTCAAGAGTTTGAAGACAGGTGGAAACATCTTCTTGTTGAATATGGTCTTGATGAAAATGAGCGGTTGCGTGGACTTTATTCTATTAGATCATCTTGGGTACCAATATTTAATAGTTCGACTTTCTTTGCTGGTATGAATTCTACTCAGCGCAGCGAAAGTATAAATTCATTCTTTGATGGTTTTGTTATATCTAGCACAACATTAAAGGAATTTGTGGAGAAATACAACCAAGCAGTAGATTCGCTACGACTCATTCAAAAAAGAAGACTTTGAATCTAAGCACAAAGAAAGGCTTTTGGCATTTTATATGCCATTGGAGGAGCATGCAACTAAAGTGTATACCCGTGCAATATTTTTGAAATTTAGTAGTGAGCTTTCTCTTAGTTTACAATTCTCTAAGGAGAAATTTGACAATGGTGGTGAATGGGTTACATATACAGTTTTTAATAGGAAAGACAAAGAAGATTCTGCAATAGTTGAGATGAAATTGGAAAGTATAGAAGCCAGGTGTTCTTGTCATTATTTTGAATTCATGGGAATTCTATGTCGGCATATTCTTGCTACATTTTTGATTGAAAGTGTTGAGCAGATCCCTAAACACTTCATCTTGCGTCGCTGGAGCAAGGAAGGAAATGTTATACAAAGTACAAACAGGGACATATGTACGACTGATGGAGATAAACTACTTCGGAGCTTTCTCATGCGTTCTAGATATTCCAAGCTTGATGAGCTTGCATATAAGTCGGACGAAGCATTTACATTCATTTGTGATGGTATTGATTCTCTTTCTAAAGCTGCAGAAAGTTTTTCAACATCTAACGAGAGTATTGGTCTTGGGAACCCAAGTTTAAAGTTCTTTAAACCTCATTCTGAAGAGCCTTCTATGATCACCTTAAAGGATCCCAACATTACACAAATTAAAGGGAGGAAAAGAGATTCCCAAAACACTTCAAATGGACACAGGATTCGTATTGAGATTGAAGAAGCATCAAAGCATACTACTATTTGTGGAAATTGCAAGAAACGTGGACATAATAAGCGTACATGCAAAGAAATAAATCTAGATTCACTTTAGTTCCTGGTATGTTGCACCCAATTTTTCTTTATTAACAAGTATAGTGTCTTCATGCAAGTGTTTATATAATTAACTTTTCTTGCTACTTAATTCTGTGCAATTGTTTTTACCAGGAAGCTATTTTGAATGCCTTGAATGATGAGACTCAAAGAATAGCAAATAAATTTTAACACTGATGTATTAGCCAAGTTTCTATCAGAATCTGGTTTACAACGCCATAATCCTAAGGTATAGTTGTTTCATAATTTAATATATAAATTCTGGGAACTTGTATAATGGTGTGTGACTAACCAATTTCTAATGCTAATCCTTGTAGATTATTTCTAACAGCAAACCATGGTTCATATTTCTGTCAATATTAACTTTTGGAGAGGAATTTATGTTGAATGACAATGTCTTCAAGAGGAATTATTTTGAAGGTTATAGTTTACAAATAGAGAAATTATTTTTCAAGAGCTTCTCTAATAGCTTTGAACTTATCTTTCTTTTATTTTATCTTCCCTTTTACCAGTAGGACTATACTCTGTAATGCTCATTATTCTTAGTAACTGTGACAATATGTACTCATTTGTACTCCTTTGAATTTTAAAACTTAATCATCCATTCATCTTGATCAAAAATTTTGTTCGGTTGCTCCATGGAAGGACTAAGATGCATGGATCTTATGAAGCTCGTAAATCAGTTCCATCATCACGTAATCAAGTATTCGTGTCATATTAATGGCTGGGTTCAAACACCTCATGTATTCATGTGTGGGTAAAAATGGAACATTGAGAGTACAGTCAAATAAATGGAATATTGAGAGATGTAAAATGGAACATCTTGCAAATTATCCTGTAAAGGTAAAAGGTGTAAAATATTTGTTGTACATTATTTTCGTTTACAATTTGAACAAATAAGAATTATTCATTCCATATGATCAATGAATTCATGCAGTTATTCCAAATGAGCAGTTTCTCTAACAGACAAGAGAATCACAATTTGGTTTTAGCTTCAAGAAATTCTAAGCTAGTTAAATATCAAACTGCTACATGATTTCCCCCAATCAACGCTTCCACCAATGTGACCTGCTCAGATGGATGTATGCTACAGACAACAATCTTTCTATCACTCTATACACGATACCTGCCAAAAATTAGGGCCAAATGATATAGTGTGAAACAAAGTAAAAAGCCCAGTTTCTAAATCAGATCCATAACATAGAGAAGTATATTAATACTTGAGATCAAATTTGATATTTCATCTACTCGACATAACGATGAGCTAACAAATATGTGCATCATTTAAAAAGTGACAAATTAAGAAATCGAGAACATACCATCTAACCCAAAACATGATACAAAGGGGTTACTACAATTATAGAACACATCCAAAGACAAAACCCTTGGCAATGGCATGCATGAGGGCTTTTTGACCCTTATGGCCCTTATTTAATAATTAATTACTAATCTGACCTTCATTTGAAACTAATTCAAAAATTTAACCCCTCCCAAAAACATAACACCAATCTACCCCTGTTTGACCGTTGACCACGAAGCCTACCCGGGTACACAACTACGTACCCGGGTATTTTTTAAATTTTCTGACCTACCCGGGTAGATAGGTGTGTACCCGGGTAGAGTTCTTTGTTCCTAGAAATCCTTTGAATTACTTATCCGGGTACATAGGTGTGTACCCGGGTACATAGAAGAAAATAAATAATTGCAAACTTGTCCAAGTAACTGGTCAAATCTGTCCTAAATTCACTTCCAATCTAGACAAAACAAAGGTCGGTGATCATCTGGAAACAGTTTGCAAGAGTTTAAGAGAAGCTATATATGTACAAGCAAATCAAAGGATCAAACCCTGAGCAGGAGCAGGCTTGGAAGAATGCTGCTCACTTGCTGCTGCTGCTGATTTTGGTGGCTCAGAAAGGACCTGTGCATACTGATCTTCCACTTTTCGCTGCTGTTGCTCTTCTGCATTTTCCACTTTCTCTTTTGTCTTCTGTCCTACATCCCCAGCTGCCTTAGAAACCCTATTAAAAGCACCTGTTACCCAAGAGGTCCCAGTAAGTACATAGCGATTCTTCATTATAGCAGAACCAGCACTACTGACTGACTGTTCTGCAGCTGCAAATGCTGACTTGGTCTTTTCTGAAACCTGAAACTTTTGATCCACTTCTCGAACTCTATCACTCACAACTGTAGCGCCAGCATTAAATTTCTCACTAAGCCCAATTTTTTGGTCAAAAGATGCAACTTTTGCGGAGGCTGTCGAGGTTAACTGGTGCTTCTCATCCAAAGTCTTTGCTTTGTTGACGGCATCTTTCCCTAAGATAAAGCCCTTTGCTAGCATGCCGGAGACAACATCCTCTGCCTTCCGTAAAGCAGATTCAGCACCAACAGGAGTTTTACTTTCTTTTACCTGCAAAATATTACACAGTTGTAAGGCCAAAACAGCCTAGTTTTCTGAAATGAAGAACTCTACCCGGGTACACATCTATCTACCCGGGTAGGTCAGAAAATTCAAAAAATACCCGGGTACGTAGTTGTGTACCCGGGTAAGCTTCGTGGTCAACGGTCAAACAGGGGTAGATTGGTGTTATGTTTTTGGGAAGGGTTAAATTTTTGAATTAGTTTCAAATGAGGGTCAAATTAGTAATTAATTATTAAATAAGGGCCATAAGGGTCAAAAAGCCCATGCATGAGACAATTACAAATAGTGCACTCAGCAATCACAATACTTAAGTTATATATGTCTCCATTTAGGCATTGGATTGCATGCATCATGATAGAAAACGAGACACAAAAGAATTATCTATATAATACATTTATAATAACTGAGCAGCCTTTAATTATATAGTTTTTGCACAAAAGGACATGTAATTATTTTAATTATATACATTACTGGTTTTGTCCCCAAACAGGTCCAGTATCAATACCAGTTATGATAATAGGTAGTAACAGAGTCTCCTAAACAAGAACAGACTTTATAATTTCCATATATATAATTGTACACTCCAGGGACTGAGTTTTTATGTACTGGTATAGTGGCTTTATGGACATGTGAGTAGAGATCAAGAAAAAAATAGTTTAAAAAAAAGCACAAAAAAGACTTGGACCATTATTCGATATGTTAACCAGACCTGTATGAAAGGAGGGCACCGAGAATTGATTTCCGATTTGAATTAAACCAATGACGCGGAGCGGTGAGAGAAGGTTTTTGAACCTTAAAATTGTTATGATTGATGCAAATCGATTTCCACCGTTTAAACAGACCTGTAAATTTTAACTAGAATTGTAAATACTTAAACATAAAAACAAAACCAGACCTGCAGATTTACCATGATGGTTCAAGATTTTAAAAAAACTAAATAAATGAAAAAAAAAAACAGATATCATGATTTAAGAGCGGTTAAACAAACCTGTAACACAGGAGGGTGCAAAGAATTGATTTCCACTGTTTCCTTGCACTTAATTTAGGTCCTCCAAAATGACGCCAATAACAAAGAGGGGAAGAGGGAAAAAGAAGCTTTGTAGATAAATCAGAGGGAGAGGGAGAAGGAGAGGAAGAGACTCGCAGATGCAGACGTGCATAGACGTGAGAGAGAGAGAAAGTGATTGGAGTATTATATTGGAGTATTTTGAACCGTTGATGAAAAAATTAATCTAACGGTAGTTAAAAGGTTATAAGAGTTTATAAGTTTTTTGGGTTGTAAATATAAGCCTCCCTTCTAACAAAAAAAAAAATATAAGCCCTCCCTATTTTGAAATCAATTACATTATCATCTTATACTAAACGACCCTATAAATACACAATAGACCTCACACCTTTCATTTGCTCTCAGAATCCTTTTTCCTATTCTCTCTTCGTTCCCATTATTTGGACTTCGAATTTCGCTGTGTTTTCATTTTCACCGCTCACTCAGGTTTACTTCTTCTTCTTCTTCTTCGCACACCAATACCCCTTTTAGGGTTCTCTTTCTCTTGCTTCTATCATGGATCATTTCCCACAATCTATCTTCCCTGATATTAGGGTTTCGGGTTTCCATTTTACCCCGCCGCCTCCCTCGTGGGAATTTCGGGGTTTCCATTCTAGGGTTATTTTTAATTTATTTATTAGGGTTTCATGAAAGGTCGTCGATACGTTAATTTTTTTTTTTGGTGGGGATGGGGGGGGGGGGGGGGGTATGGTATTGGTTATTAACGCGGCTGAACAAGTTTAAATTATTGGTCTTTGTTCAACCTCTGATGTGAGTTTAGACGTCGACGACCTGGAATTTCTGCGATGGATTTGTTCTGCCCAAGTTTTTGTTTCGGGGTTTGTCATTTACTTTATAGTTCTAAGTATTTTTATGTTTGGTGATGTGAAATTTTGAACACAAGAGGTTATGGGTTTTTGATGGGGAGATAATTCTGCGGCTTATTGTTTATTGCTGCTTTAATGGAAGAAAGCATGAGATATGGAGGATTTTATTGGTACTATTCAGTGAATGATTTGGGATGGTACTTGAATGTTTGTTATTTTAGAGCATTATGGATATGAAAGTGGCAAGGAGGATTGAACAAACTGTTGGGACAACATGTGTGTATTGGCTAGCTGGCAGATGCAACTGAAATGCTTGCAGATTTTTACATAGAGAAACGCCATTACCATCTGCTCCTTATTATAATGTCAAGAATGATTATAATTATTCAAGGAAGCCCCGTGCGTCCTTTGAGATGACCCCTAAGGAGGTACGGGGCTTCCTTGGATAACTATAGGCATTCTTCGCATTATAATAAGGAGCATATGGTACTGGTGTTTCTCTACGTAAAAATCTGCAAGGATTTCTGTTGCATCTCCCAGGTAGCCGACACACATCAGCAAAGCTTCAAAAGGTACTTTGTTCTAGTGCCTACTTTTAGCATCCAGTACAACAAAAATGTTGTGTCTTATAAAATTCTTCTTTATTAGCCTTGGTTTGTATATTAGGATGGGTATAAATTAATTCAATTAAACTTTATTTATGGCTGAATTAATTTTTTACTGATATTTTAATAATTTCTAATTAGAATAACTGAGTTTTATAATTCAACTATATGGTATTTTATTTCGGAACTACCAACAGCATCCTAATGAACCAAAAGTGAGCAGAGAGGGTTTTTAGGAATTGTGTGGCTTTCTTTTATGTTAATATTTACTTAAATTAAAAATTATGACAACAGTTTGTCACTGGGATTGCACATCCGGTTGGATTGGACAAACTTTTCTCAGGCAGCACTGATGGGACAGTTCGGATCTGGGACTGTCATTTTGGTTGATGGGGAGATAATTCTGCGGCTTCTTGTTTATTGCTGCTTTAATGGAAGAAAGCATGAGATATGGAGGATTTTATTGGTACTATTCAGTGAATGATTTGGGATGGTACTTGAATGTTTGTTATTTTAGAGCATTATGTATATGAAAGTGGCAAGGAGGATTGAACAAACTGTTGGGACAACATGTGTGTATTGGCTAGCTGGGAGATGCAACTGAAATGCTTGCAGATTTTTACATAGAGAAGCGCAATTACCATATGCTCCTTATTATAATGTCAAGAATGACTATAATTATTCAAGGAAGCCCCGTGCGTCCTTTGAGAAGACCCCTAAGGAGGTACGGGGCCTCCTTGGATAACTATAGGCATTCTTGGCATTATAATAAGGAGCATATGGTACCGGTGTTTCTCTACGTAAAAATCTGCAAGGATTTCTGTTGCATCTCCCAGCTAGCCAATACACATCAGCAAAGCTTCAAGAAAAGGTACTTTGTTCTAGTGCCTCCCTTTTGTTCAGTAACTGATTTCTGTGTTGGGCAACTGTTGTAGCCCCTGACCATGTCTACCTTTGCAGATTTTCAGGAATGGATCGATTATTTGCTAGAAAAGAATATGGATCCTTAGAGATAGGTCCCGGTGGCTTCTTCACTGGAGATGGGACTGGTTTGCTGACCTGTTGAGAAATGTCTCTGAACAGCGAGCAATATTGATTGTAGGAAGATTTATATATTAGATGTCAAATTCCAATTCCAGTTTTATCGTTCGTGTGTTGCTAGTTCATTTTTTCTAGCAGATGTATATATTAGAAACAGTCTTGTATGGCTGAATTTTTTTTTAATGGAAGCCATTTTCTCAACTTCTGTTGGTGTTTGTCCACTTTAAGTTTTGCCTAAAATGTTAATCATATTGTCCAATTCTGCTGCTATTATATACAACTGAAGGCCATTTAGAATTTCATTAGCAAAGTGGATTTTATGTCATTTATTCATGATATTTTGAATATTTGCAATATGGTCAAGCAAAGTATGGCAGTTTAAAATTGATAATGATTTTGTCGATGGTTGCCCTTATCGTTCAAGACCTACTTTTTCTTAAGAAAGTATGCTTCAGAATCTCTGGTTTGATTTTGAGGAAGATCCTTAACTCTTTTATTCAGCAAGATCCTTAACTCTTTTATTCAGCAATCTTAAAACGAAAAGGATGAGTTTCTCTCTCCCTTTTGTTTTTCCATAATTAAAAAAAGAGTAAATGCCTTTTTTGGTCTCAGCAAATTTTACGATGTCCGTTTTAGTCCCTAGCAAATAAAATGACCCATCCCTAAGAAATTAAAAATGGACCCATTTAGTTGAAATTGTGTTCCTCACAAATTCAAAAAATACCCATATTAATCCCTAAAAGGACTAAAATGAGGGTCCATTTTGAATTTTTTTAGGGACCACGATGAGTGTTTTTATTTGCTAGGGATTAAAGTGAGCATCGTAGGATCAAAAAAGATATTTACTCTTAAATAAGGTAGCATAAAAGAGTAGGGTGGAAGATTATGAGATTGCAGACAAGGGTAAAGTGTGTGTCATTTTAAATGATGTAAAGTTATCTCATTTTAAGAGAGAGAAAGAGATAGACAAAGGAGAGAGAGTTGATAAAAAAATAAAGATGTGAGTTCCATCTCTTTATGAGAGTGAAATGATATAAATTGTGTTATTTAAAAGAATAAACACTTGTCCGTGGAGACAATGATAAGAACTAGATCATAAGTTGAAAATGAAAATTAGCGTCATCCTCACCCTGTCATCCATATAAAAGAAAAAGCTTAAAATAAATAAATTCATTTGACTTAATTTTATTAATTTCTCTTCTTCTTAAAAGTGAAATGCAAAACCATTTTTTATAGAAGTTCTTAATAAAAGGTAGTTTTTTTTATAAAAAATTAACAATAGAATAGAGAAATGGCTTTTTTAATGTATTGTAGGTGCTGGTGGTGTACTTAGCTGAGTGGCACATGTTATTAAAAATTAATAAAAATATTAATTTTTAATATGATAGTATACCAATTTTTTTTATAAAATATATTCATCTATTTAAATAAAAAATTTATAAATAAAAAATTGATTTATATATTCATATAACTATATTCATTTTTTAAGTTTAATATTGTTTTGAGAATTTAAATTTTTTATTTTTTTAAACATAAATGTGACGTTTTCTTAGTAATATAGAGATTTGCAATTATATACTTAAAAAAATATAGAGATTTGCAATTTTATATCATCTATGGTAATCTTAATTAGAATTGGAGATTATTATAAATTATTTTAGAAAAAAATTTATTTATAAATCGAGCTTCAAATTAAATTTTGAGCTAAACGATGTAATTAACATTAGCTTTGTTTTTTAAGCTTTTATTTTTCATTTTTATCTTTTAAATAACTTTTAAGCTAAAAGAATCTAAATCAAACAGGTTTATAAATGTAAGCATGACATTTTTGCTATGATAACGTATAAATTGCTATTGTTAAGTTCAACCTGGTTGTCTTACATGTCATGAAATGCTCTTTCTTGAGCAAGTATGCTGAAGAATTTTTGGGGTGAAATTTTGGGAGATTCCTTATCTTTTCAAATCAGCAATGTTAAAAGTCATTTTTTGTTTTATAAATTTAGGTTTGACACTAAATTTTATGGGAAAAATGTGTATCATTTTAAAGGATGTAAAATTGTGTCATTTTAAGTGATAGAAAGAGATAGACAAAGGAGGAGAGATAGTGGAAAAAAATATATAAAAGTGTTAGTCTCATCTCTTTGTGAGAGTAAAAAGATATAAGTTATGTCATTAAAAAGGATAAACACTATTCCCAAATTTTATTTGGGATATTAAAAGTTTTCCTCATCATAAGTTTTTTCTAAGTTAAAAACTAATATGATTCCCAATTGTCCACAAGATTTCCTTACTTAATCTCCTCCATTTTACAATGTTCTCTATGGAGGATTCTAAAGCATTTATACTATCCAATGAACGAACCTCCACATTATTCCATTCATGCTCAAAAACTAATTCATTTACATTATTTCGGATGAAATTATGTTGTCTGATTTGTTGTGGCTAGAGGTGGCAAAGCGGGCTGCCGCCCCATTCCATCCCAGCCTGCCAAAAAATGGGCTGGTTCGTCCCGCTCCCCCTTTGAAGGTGGGTAAGAAAACTCGGTCCACCTCGTCCTATTTGGGCGAGCGGGGCGGGCCAAGCCCGTTACATTTTATACTAAAGAAAAAAATTAAAAATCTAGCCAGAGCGAGCTTGGCGGGCGGCGGATTTGAAAGACTTAGTCTGACCCACCCCACTTGGCGGGCGGGGTGGGCCGAGCCCGTTTTGCCATCTCTAGTTGTGGCATGAATAGAGAAGAAAGTTTTCTATGTATTTTCATGTCAAGGCACTATGAGAAGTAATTATTTCCACTCATTACCTTGACATGGAATATGAGTTTTTTTAATATTTGTTATAATACCGTACCAAAAAAATCTATAAATTAATTAGAGATTATTAAATACTTACTATTACTTTAGGAGCATAAGAATGTTTTATATTTGAGTTTTGTTTTAAATTAAACAAAGATAAAATAAAGAATTCATAAAGGAAGATGAATTAGAAATTGATTAAAAGTATACAAATGAATATGTACCTTTTAGACAAAGATTGTTTCTTTGTTTGGAGATTTTCTCTCTTTATTTGGATATCGTAGAGACTATTTATGAGACTATTCTTGGTGTTAATGTGATATAAAATAAAGGAAGAGAAATAGAGAAAGGAAAGTGAACAAAGAAATATAGGAAGATCAAAACATTAACTCTTGGGGAAGCATATGATAATATCACCAAATTCTAATTCACTAATCATCCAAATTTTCATAGAAGCCATATCTTTATATATGATTATAAACAAAAATAGGGGAATAATTACACTTAACTCACTATTAGTGTGGTGATTACAAGTTACATCGAAAGTAATGAAAAATCAAATATTCATCAACATAAATAAAAAAGACTTACAACTTTTAAAAACATATTTATATTATACTTCAAAAGTAACCTTATTTTATCATTTAATAAAATTAATTCTTTTAAATTTATTTTATAATATTAACTTATTAACACCATTTCTTTTAGTATTAATTCTTTAAAAATGTGTTTTAGCACATTCTAAATTGGTACCATGATATATAACTATTAATACTCCAAAAGAGAGTTAATTTAAAGCTTATAATGATGAATTTACTGCATAAATTTCATATAAAATATCTCAATTGCATGATAAATGAGCTTAATATTGAATAATTCATGTTTAAGTGCTTTGAGATGATAAAATGTGAAACACGTGATAAATACCCTTGATTTTGATGCTAGAGCTGATGATTGGTTGCATATTTATTTTTGCAAGCCAAAATGATGCACAAGTGATATAGCAATTGTAGTGACAAAATGGATCAAAAGCTACGTAGCACCCATACTGATACGGGACACGTGACACGATACGACATGACACTCCGACACGTTAATTCTAAAAAATGTTAGATTTCAACAAGTTAGGACACGTTTTGATATTAAATAATATTTTTAATTTTTGTAGTGTATATTATATTTAATATTCAATAATTTAACCAAAAAATGAATCTAAATGTATAATATTCATAAATTTTGTAAAAAACATAAGATATCCCAAATATTTATATTAAACTCAATAGAATAGTAAGGCAAAAAAATTAAAATATTACTATTTTAATAAATAATTACGAATACATAGCAGTTTCGAAACTATTTACAAATCTATAGCAGTCAGTGGCAAAAAAAAAGTTAACTTATGAACCGTAAAACTTTGAAAAGGCATAACTTTTGACTCGGGTAGCCGAATGGGGTAATTCTTTTTTTGATTCCATATAACTTTTCGAGATCTACGCAATGACATCTCATTTGATATATTTTATCTCTCACAAACACAATTCAAATTTGCAATAATTGTATTATATAGTGTATTACAACAAAATTTAAAAAATTACTATTAATAAGAAAAATAAAATAAAGATTAAATTTGTGATTTAAACTCAAAAGTTAATTTGAAAAATCTGTATTAATAAAGAAAATAATTAAATAAATATTCTAAACACTTGGTAGAATATTATATAAATTTGTATATATTTTAATAATTAATAAATGAACTTGTAAACTATTTTTTTTCAAACACTTGACAGAAGTATATATTGTAATATGACATTAAGTATCCTTATTTATAGATGGGTTAATCTACTTTGGTGTCATCTTTATATTATCATTGTTGCAAATTTGAATTGTGTTTGTGAGAGATAAAATATATCAAATGAGATGTCATTGCGTAGATCTCGAAAAATTATGTGGAATCAAAAAAAGAATTACCTCATTCGGATACCCGAGTCAAAAGTTATGTCTTTTCAAAGTTTTACGGTTCGTAAGTTCACTTTTTTTTGCCACTGACTGCTATAGATTTGTAAATAGTTTCGAAACTGCTATGTATTCGTAATTATTTATTAAAATAGTAATATTTTAATTTTTTTGCCAGAATAGTAATCGTAATCCAACGAATCTAATAGTTGGAACTAAAAACTCAACACAACGCAACCTTTGAACCTTTGAACCTTTTTTTTTTTTTTGAATTTCTATAACGCGTATTGGAGTGTCGAGAAGTGTCAGAGTGTCCGAGAGTGTCGGGAAGTGTCGGAACGACACGTCAAGGTTTTTGAAGTGTCGGTGCTTCATAGATCAAAAGGATAAAAGCTACAATTTGAATTTGAATTCAATGTTAGGATAAACCTTCTAGATCATGGATAACCTGCCAGAGGTCACAAGAGGATAAAACAACCTTCCAAAGCTCAGAATTAAGGAGGATAACTCTTATCTCATAAGGAGCAACAACCAAAGTGAATTAGATATAACATAAGGACAAGATAGGCTGCAACAATTGAGTTTGAGGAAATCACACCCAAAACTTGATGTCCAAGTCACTACCAATCATTCCTACATAAAAACGACTTCAGCACACATTCAAAAAAAGAGCTTGGACGATGAAGTTGTTTTCAAGAATTTCACATTCAGATCATCCCTATTGACCGAGAGAACCCTAAATAGAGAAATTCTTGGAAGATAAAAGACAGAGAACAAAGTCATGACATAAAAGTGTTGTAGCAGAGCTTGTGCACAGAGTTAGAACCAGAGTATTGATACAACACCGTCCTCTTGTTTCTTCTTCTATTTCTATGGATTCTTTCTTTCTATCATGAGCTAAATATTTCTTGTGTTCGGTGATAGAGTACCTATGTTGTAATGGATGCCTAAACTTTATTTTTATTAATCTTTAATTATTTACTTATGAGTTTGTTTAATTTTATTCACGTGTGCATTTCGAGAGATACATACTTGATTAATTAGTGTGGGTTAATTAAGTTAAAGAAACTTAATTAAGTTGTGTGTTGAGAGATCATTCACACCATATAGCCATTGAACTTGTTCTTCAATGAATTCAATAGTTAAATCTAGCTTAGAGATATGAGGGTTAAGTGTTTGGTTATACATGTAAGATTGACAAGAATTTCTACATAAAATCGTGTGTTCGGTTACATGTTGAGAGATCATTCACACCATATAGCCATTGAACTTGTTCTTCAATGAATTCAATAGTTAAATCTAGCTTAGAGATATGAGGGTTAAGTGTTTGGTTATACATGTAAGATTGACAAGAATTTCTACATAAAATCGTGTGTTCGGTTACTAATTAGGAATTAGTAGATCTCTGCTATAATATCGTTACATCATTGCAGTATTGGGAAAATTAACCTATATTTTGCATCCATACATTTATTCCCTGAGTTTAGCTTGCTGCTTTATTAATTTAATTAGTTAGATTTAGTTTACTTGCCTTTTACTTTATAAAATCAACCATAAAAATCAATAATTTCCTATTACTTTACTTAAATTAATATTTTATAAATCACCTCCATGAAAACATATCTGGACTCATAATCTTATATTACTTGTTGATAATGTACACATGCGTTAATATTCGCACGCAACAATAGCAACTTAATTTCAACACAAGTGAAATTAGAGGGTTACGAGATTAATGAAATAGTATTTTTGGTAATTTTGCACCAGATGTCATAAGAATAGAACATACTTAAATGGGAATGAATATGCTAAAAAATGATCTTATCATTTTCCTTGATACAATTAATTCTTAATATTTAAGAATATTTAAAAAAAAAAACTTAACCAAATCCCAATAATAACTTAATAAAGCTTAATGGTCCTCAAAGTATAAACAGAAATGTCCTAGTTATCATCTATTTGTCCTCCTATTTGTAGGAATTCACCAACAAAAATTGTGATGCTATTATAAGCAAAAAGTTGTCATTTTTCTCATTTTAGTTGTCTCCTAATTCCTCTACTTTATCCGAGATATTCTTAACCAAACCCCATCTCTATTGCAACCGATCGTGTTCCATAAATATTTTTTATGCACAAAGATGTCTGAGAATTTATTTTGAAAAGTAGTGTGCGGTGACTGAAAAATAAAAATACAAGAGTACTTGTTTGGTAAAAACTCGAAACAAACATTCCTGTAAAATTCAAACTGTGATAGTACCAACTTACATTGATATAAGAATAACCCACCTTTTTACCAAAAAAAAAAAAAAAAGAAAAGAAAGAATAACCCACCTCATTCAAACTTAGCAATTAGAATGTTGTGAAGTCGTTTTGGGACGGAAATAAGGTATTTTTGTAATTCTAATATATTGCAGGGTTATATTAGCCTTTATCATTATAATTTTTTAATCTTATAACTCCAAAATGACGTTGTTTTGAGCTCACATAACTTTATCTCCGGTGACTCGTGACTCGAAAAATACTTTTCCCTAAAACTTTATATAGCAATTCTACTTAAATCTTTAGTATAATTGCATTTAGGGATGTAAATAGGTTAGGCTAGATGTTGGCTTAAATAGGTCATATTTGTGTAAAAAAACTTGGGTCTGGCCTAACTTACCCTATTAATTTGTGTAGGATCAAATTATAAGTCTGCTCTGACCTATATTTAAAAAAAAAAAAAAAATTGGCCTAAGCATGTTAGCCTATTTAAGGCTATTAAACATTCAATAATTTAAAAAAAAAACTAAAATAATATCACTTTATTATTCAAAATTATTAAGATAATAATTTTATTTAAAGCAAATTCTATCATATAGGCCGGCCTATAGACTTATAGGCTCGACATGTACAAAAAAGCATATTGTGTGCTTTTTAAATAGGTTTTTTTTTAAAGTCTAGGCATATTTTATTTAACTATTTATAATAGACTAAGTCTGGCCTAATATAGGTTAAGTCGTAAGCCCCCGTAGACCGGGCGGGCTAACCCATTTACATCCCTAATTGCTTAAATTTTTTTGGCAAACTTTGATGCATAAGGCTCCTCCACTTAAAGTGTTACGGTTAGGCCCAAAAGAGTAGTAGGAGAACCTTTGTGGGTCAAAGATTATAATATGGATAGGTAGTGTAGTTATTGTTTTCTTGTATAGTAGTTTGTATAGTATGAGTGGCCCAATTGTATAGTCAGGCCCATTGTGTTACAGGTGTCAAGGAATACGGTTATAAGGATGCTTCTGTTAGGAAGGAAGTATCGAGAATATTGTTGTTCATTCTTTCATTCAGAAATAAAGTTTCTCTTATTCAGTTTCTCATTCCTTCCATTTCTTGATCAAAGAACTCATCATAGGAGTAACCTCCTATCATTGGTGCTTTCATCGAGTTCATTGTTCGTCTTCGATCGGCAATAGCGATTCAAGATGCGTCTTCAAGATCTGGCCGAGGAATTTGGGGCTTTTCAATTGCGCATTGATCACAGCTTGGAAGAGATGCAATCGTGAGTTGATCTTCGATTCAACGAGCATCAATCACAATTTTCCAACATCAATGTTCAGTTACAACAAATTCACGCAGCGGTCACAGGAGGAGATCATCGGGGTGGTGATAATGCACAGTCGCGAGGTTCTCAACAAATTCCAGATCCTTTAGGGCAACCTCGTTTGGACCCTAATGATCCGCGTTTCTTGCTTAAAAATGTTAGGATGGAGATTCCTATTTTTAATGGGATCGACCCTAATGGCTGGATTTTTAGGAGCGAGATGTACTTTGGGTTGCAGCAAATTCCAGAAAACCTAAAAGTTCGACTTGCAGGGATGAAGATGGAGGGTATGGCGGGGCCATGGTTTCAATGGCTGTTCAATGGAGGAAGTATACGTTCATGGGAGGATCTCAAGGTGGCGGTGAGGCAACGATTCGGAGGAACGGCTTACACTGATTTGAGAGGTGTGCTTTCCAAATTGTCTCAAGATGGATCCTTGAGTGATTACATCAAAAATTTCGAGGGGTTAATCAACCAGGTGACAGAATTTTCTGATGAAGTCTTAATGAGTTTCTTCGTTTCGGGTTTACAACCTGAGTTGAGAAGAGCAATTCAACTTCATGTTCCTTCGACTCTCCACCAAGCCATGCAGTTGGCCATGACTTATGAAGCCCATCACGCCGAGCTTCGGTCCACCTTCACTTCAGGTACTAAGAAAACCTTTTCGAAAGGATCTTATTCATTTGATCAACCAGCTCCTATAACCACTGTTCCACCAGTTCAGAAGTCAGTGTTTCCTGCGTTGCCAGCACCTTCTTCATTTAAAAAGATGTCTCATGAAGACCTTCAGAAAAAAAGGGAACTTGGTATTTGTTATTACTGTGATGAGAGGTGGAACTCTAAACACAGATGCAAGGCTAAGCTGTTGTTGATGGTTGGTGAGTGGGAAGATTCGGGAGTTGATGGGGAGGAGCAAATAGTGTGGCAACCTGACATGGTACAAGGAGATTCTCAGGAAGCTGCCTTGCATTCATTAGGGGGAGAGAAGAATCCTCGAGCCATACAGTTTCAGGTGAGCTTCCATGGTAGATCTACTGTTATTCTTGTTGATTCAGGCAGTTCACATAATTTCATTCAAACGAAGTTAGTTGATGAAATAGGGCTGTCATATGTTAGAATCCCAAAAATGCGGGTATTCCTGGGGAATGGGGAGTTCCTTCTGTGTGAACGGAAATGTTTGGTAGTTCCTTTGAATATACAAGGATTTAATTTTGTTGCTGACTTGTGGGTGATTGAATTGACCAGTTTGGGTGTGGTATTGGGCATTTCCTGGTTAAGTTCTTTGGGAAGAGTTATTCATGATTATGAGGAATTGCCAATGGAGTTTGTGTGGAAGAATAGCAGGGTGAAGTTGCAAGGGGATACAAATGGGGTGTTGCAGAAAAATGTTATTGCTAACTGTGCTCATATGATGGGAGGTGTGGAGGAAAACTGGGAGTCTTCATTATTGCCTAAATTGTTGGATATTAAACAGAAGGTTCCTGCTGTTATATGAGATATTCTGGTTCAATTTTCAGTAGTGTTCCAACTTCCCAAAGGCTTACCACCATCTAGGAAGTGTGATCATGCTATTCATTTGGTGGAAGGGGCCAAACCTGTCAATGTGAAGCCTTACAGGTACGCTCACCATCAAAAAGAAGAGATTGAGAAACAAGTTTCTGACTTGTTGGCTATTGGTTTCATTAAAGAAAGCAAGAGTCCATTTTCTTCTCCTGTATTGTTGGTGAAGAAGCATGATAATTCGTGGAGGATGTGTATAGATTATCGGGCTCTGAATGGAATTACCATTAGGGACAGGTTTCCTATTCCAACAATTGATGAGCTCTTGGATGAATTAAAGGGAGCTGGTGTATTTTCTAAGCTGGATTTGAGAAGTGGGTACCACCAAATTCGGTTAGTTCCTCAAGACACTTCCAAGACTGCTTTTAGGACTCATGAGGGCCATTACGAGTTTTTGGTGATGCCCTTTGGCCTGACTAATGCTCCCTCAACTTTCCAAGCAGCCATGAACAGTATGTTTAAACCATATTTGCGCAAGTTCATCATAGTCTTCTTTGATGATATTCTCATATACAATGAGTCATTAGAGAAGCATGTGCAGCATCTTCATATGGCCTTGCAATGTTTACAACAGAATTGTTTTATGGTGAAGCTTAGTAAATGTGGGTTTGCTCTTCCTGAAATTGATTATTTGGGACATCTAGTATCAAAGGAAGGTGTAAAGGCTGATCCAAGAAAGATTTCTGCAATGATTGACTGGCCTAAACCGAAGAATATGAAACAATTGAGAGGTTTTATTGGGCTTACTGGTTACTACAGAAGATTTATTCAGCATTATGCTACTATTGCTGGTCCATTGACGGACATATTAAAAGCTGAACCTTTTAATTGGAGTGAGGCAGCAGAGGAAGCATTTGGAAGGTTGAAGGACACAATGTCAAAAACACCAGTGTTGGTATTGCCTGATTTTTCCTTTCCTTTCATTGTTGAAACAGATGCTTCATCCATTGGCATAGGGGCTGTCTTGCAGCAAAATAACCGTCCCATTGTCTTTTTTAGCAAGAAACTTGGCCCAAGAATGAGGGCAGCCTCTACATATGTTAAGGAGTTATATGCCTGACGGAAGCGGTAAAGAAATGGTGCCATTATCTTTTGGGATCCAAATTTATTATAAGGACAGACCATAGGAGCTTGAAGGAGTTGCTCACCCAAACTGTTCAAACGGTGGAGCAGCAAAAGTATGCTTGCAAGCTTATGGGATATGATTTCACAATTGAATATAAGGCTGGTTCAACTAATATTGTAGCAGATTCGTTATCTAGAAGTTTTGAGGAGGAACCAGGTATGTCCTTGTCCCTGTTGTCAGAAATTTCATATAATATTGTGGATCAAATCAAAGCTGAGAATCAAACTGATTCTGAACTGGCTGGAATTAGGCAGAGAATACTTGCTAATGAGCTTGTTGATAGCAATATAATGGATAGAGATGGAATTCTTTACCATAAACATCGTTTTCTGTTGGGTTCTCTTTCCCCTTTACGACAGCTTGTTTTGAAGGAAGCACACATGACTCCTATTGGGGGACATGCTGGAATTACACGCACACTGCTGAGAATAACAGCCACTTTTTACTGGTTCGGAATTAGAAAAGATGTAACTGATTTTGTCAAAGAATGTCATACATGCCAAATCATTAAAACAGCCACTGCTCCCCCATTGGGTTTGTTGCAGCCTTTACCCATACCAGAGGGAGTATTTGAAGATTTGTGTATGGATTTTATTACCGGTTTGCCCATGTCAAAAGGATTTAATGTCATTTTAGTAGTGGTTGATCGTCTAACTAAATATGCTCATTTTGGGGCATTGTCCAACCCTTACACTGCTGCCAAGGTGGCTGTTCTGTTTTGTGAGATGATAGTTAAGCTTCATGGGTTTCCAAGGACAATAATATCTGATCGTGATCCTGTGTTTCTAAGTCAATTCTGGACTCAACTATTCAAGAACAGTGGCACCATCCTACGTACTAGTACAGCCTATCATCCTCAATCCGATGGGCAAACGGAAGTGACTAACAGGTATCTTGAGCAATATATTCGAGCTTTTTGTTGTGATGAGAACCACCGTTGGTCTTTGTACTTGGGGTGGGCAGAATTGCATTATAATACTGCCACTCATTCATCTATTGGAATGAGTCCCTTCCAAGCTTTGTATGGTAAGGTTCCTACTATGATTCCACCATATCCAAGGGGTTTAGTCCGAGTTGAAGCAGTGGATGCCACCTTGGTACATCGAGATAGGCTGTTGAAAACGCTAAAGGATCACTTGAGGGGTGCTCAAAACCGAATGAAGGTGTGTGCTGATAAGCATAGAAGGGAGTTGGAATTATCTGTTGGTGATTTAGTTTTGGTTAAATTGAAGCCTTATAGGCAAATCTTTGTGGCAAGGAGGAGAAATCAGAAATTAGCCAAGAGATTTTTCGGTCCTTTTCCAATAATTCAGATACTCAGTCCGGTTGCATACAAGATTGGGTTGCCTGATGGTTGTAAAATTCACCCATCCTTCCATATATCTGTCCTAAAGCCTTACCGAGGAGATGTAACAGCTATGGCTTTGTCTTTACCGGAATTCAGCAATGGGAATAGCCCCATACAGTCCCCTTTAGCAGCTGTCTCTAGTCGGCACATTAACGGGCATAAAGGAGTTCAACGTCAGTGGCTAATTCAATGGACTAATGCTCTTCCTGAAGATTCTACTTGGGAAGATGAGGAAGATTTGAAGGTGCACTACCCAGAATTCAGGTTTCCACTTATGAACCTTGAGGACAAGGTTCCTATTGCAGCAGGGACGAATGTTACGGTTAGGCCCAAAAGAGTAGTAGGAGAACCTTTGTGGGTCAAAGATTATAATATGGATAGGTAGTGTAGTTATTGTTTTCTTGTATAGTAGTTTGTATAGTATGAGTGGCCCAATTGTATAGTCAGTGGCCCAATTGTATAGTCAGGCCCATTGTGTTACAGGTGTCAAGGAATACGGTTATAAGGATGCTTCTGTTAGGAAGGAAGTATCGAGAATATTGTTGTTCATTCTTTCATTCAGAAATAAAGTTTCTCTTATTCAGTTTCTCATTCCTTCCATTTCTTGATCAAAGAACTCATCATAGGAGTAACCTCCTATCATAAAGGGTATAGATTAGAGTCGATTGCACACCTTACTCTTATATTTTTTGGAGGTTACAAGGAATTGAACACAACACCCTACACTACACACACTCCTAACACACACACCCCACACCACTAGGCTAACCCTAGTGGTTCCTTACTCTTATATTTTTACAAAGAAATTATTTCCCAAACTTGAACCCGTGATCTTAATGTCAGAAAGAAAGAAAGATCCTCCTTTGGTATAATTGCATCAATTCTGGAATTTTTATTTTAAAATATTAGAATTTAATTTTAAAAACCTTAAAAATATAAAAGAAATTATTAGAGGTAGTATATGAAGAGTGATTGTATTGAAAAGAGGGTGAGCAAAAGGCCTATTGTTGGAAGCTTGCCAAAGAAATGAAGAAGGAGAGAACATTTACCACTAGCAGGTTACCTTAATCACTGTGCGTCTAACAACATCCCTATTAATGTCACCGGTATCCAATGGTGCAAAAGCCTCTAATGGTGTGAAGTTACAAACCGTAGTAACTATAGAGGTAAACCAGCAACATTATACAAGTGTAATATTCTTATGCCTCAAACCGTACCACATTACATCTTGTAAGTTTCTTTATACATAGACTTAACGGAAAATGACAGAAAGGAATTTCAATAAGTCTAATGCATTGTTGTATAATGCAGGTGTTAGGTTCCATTTTGGAACTTCCTCCCTAAATAATCTTGTAGCAAGAACCCTTTGTTAAATAAGGCCCCTTTGGAATGGTTTCCAATATAAAACTCAGTTGAACTTCCCATTACAGAGGGGAATGTTATGTTGAATTTTAAGCAAATGTATAAAAAGCACCAATCAGGAGAACCACCACCATATTTTCAGCTAACGTCCAAGTTCCTGTTTCAAAAACAAAATAGTTTTGTTTAATTTACATAAAGTTTCTAACAGTGCCAATAAAAGCAAATTATGTTAAGGTTTGGTTCTACTTGCCAGCATGCAGGTCCTCTTTGATATGAGGGACTCATTCTACTCACACATTGATACTGCTTCCCACATAGTCTTTGAATTTCTTCTTTGACTAAGTTCTTCGTCTAGAAGTTAAATGTTGAGACAAAAACGAGACTTATGAGTAAAATTTACATTAAGACTCAAAGTGAGAAATGACCAGGTATGAAGTTTTACAAGCTTAAACATCAATAAATGTGTTTCATGGACAACAAAAACTTTAATGATTGTGTATTCAAAACAACTGATATACCTCATGCTCCTTACGCAAGGATCCAGGTATATTCTCCTTCAAGCCCTGTAATAGAATAATAGGAATAACCATGCATTAGAAGGGACATAGTATATACTAAAAGGAATCTTAGTTTGTCATAACTCCTAATGCTCATCAGAGAGATGAACCTTGGAAATTGGTTGCTCCTTTGATAGTGATTTTTTAGTTTGTTTGACTTCAGAAGCCATGGAGAGCTGCAAAATAGGTCACAAGATCAAAAAGTTTAATAGAAAAAAGGGAAAAGTTCACCAATTTCCTTGTGGTTTACTCCAGAATCATTTATGCCCCTGTGATTTTTTTCTTATTACATATGCCCCTGTGGTTTGTAAAAGGGTATGTTTTTTAACACATATGCCCCTGTGGTTTCTTATTTTTTACAAAGCACAGGGGCATATGTGATAGAAAAAAAACCACAGGGGCATAGATGATTCTGAAGCAAACCACAGGGGCATTGTTGAACTTTTCCCTAGAAAAAAAACGGAGAAACTCATGTGTATCAATGTAAACATTGAACTATATACTTGATAAATTAGGACAGATCATTAAAAAAAAAAAAATGAATTTCATTTAGTTAGTACCTTGCTAAATAATTCTGTAGGTGGTTCATTTAAAACTCTCTTGTCATGTGGTTCCTATATAGAAATAAAAAAAAGGAAATTACAATGAAAAGCATATACAAACATGATAATTTTTTAAAAACAAACATGTGCTCAATACATTACCATCGGAAATACTCTGATAATACCAGAGAATTGCTGATTCAAGCACAACAAGAACACATATAACCAATTGCTTTTTTCTTTTAACAAGAATGAAACAGAAAGAAAAATTACACCTATCCTGCTAAGAAGCCTAGAACATTAATGATTACTTACCTTATCATCAGGGTTACCGTGGAGTTTGTTAACCATTCTATATTTCTCCTGCCTTGAGCCAACAAAAGACGTTGAGTTTGACCTGTGAGAGGAATAGAACCATATAAGAGAATTTATAATTGCTCATTAATATGCTCTCAAAAGATGCATGCATGAATGACCCGCATGTCATTTCTGTAATCATAATGCTAATTTTTTAAGAAAAGCAGACATTTTATAATATAAATATCAATTCAAAATCTAGATGTTTATACCTTTTGAGATCCTTTGTTTCACTATTTGAGATTGAATTGTAGTTCAAAATACCTCCAGCCTGCAGTGTAAAAGTCATTAATTAGCTTCTGCCAAAGCTAACATTGTGACTATCACACTATGAGTAAGGGGAATATGATTGCTCGAGAGTACAAAACTTAGGGTCTATTTGATTGTGTTCTGGTTTTTTTGTTCTTAAGACTGTTTTGTAAAATAGTTATTGAAACAGTTGTTTTCTATATTTTTTTCTTTTTGAAAGTTAAAAACAAAAACAACTCATATATGTTCTCTAAATTTGATTTTAAAAACAAAAATACATTTTCAAAACATTTCTTACAAAACAAGTCTTACCAAACGAGTTTTTTAAATTTTTTGTTTTGAAAACTAAAAGACTGTTTTCCAAAATAGAAATCAAACAGAGCCAAATCATCTTACTTCAGTGATGGAGAAACAAAAGCAAATAGGTCCAAAGATACAACAACTAATGCATATTTTTTTCGTTTTTTGGTAAACAACAACTAATGCATATTTATTATGTAACTAATATTACTAGAGGTGTGTTGCATTTCAAGTGGAATACCTTGAAAGTATATGTCAAAAAATAAAACAAGTAAGAAATTCTAAACCATCTTCCTTATGTTGAGTTTTCAATGCATTCCATTAAAAAAAATGCATCAGAAAAGATACAATATGACTAAAAATGTACTTAGTGGTGTTTTCATATGCTTTATGATTATAAAAAAAATACACATTCACATGCTTTATGATTAAGTACTTATAAATTTCTTCCAGAAGCACAAACTGAAAGTGCTTACTTTTTTATTTAAGGACCGTGATCTAAGCACCTCAGGATTCGATTTTGTATGTCCACCTGATTCAGCGTTACTTCTAGACCTATTAAAAAGGCACAACATCACCAAATGTAGGATATAGTATTTCACTGAAAAGGTTTAAAAACATGGCTATTATAAACTGAGTAGTAGTTGATTTACTTGCGTCTTTGTGCCCTGAGTGCTGTTTCCAGATTAGGTTCTTTAGGAATAGTAACTTTTGGTTTAGATGCTAAGTTGGCATCAGTAAGATCAACCTGCATCACAATTCAGAATTAGACATAGATTGTCTTGGTTACTGCACCAACTTTCCTCATGCATGACAAACAACAAAACTGAAGCTCCATATCAAACAAATAATGGATTATACTTCATGAAAAACTGATAACCTGACTTACCTCCTTATGTTTCTTATGTGCAAAAAGAACTTGATGCTTCAAACGAGCAATCTGTCATGAATACCAAAAATTCCCACCAACTGAATTGAGTATTAACAATAAAATTTTTTAAAAATAAAATATAAATTTAGAACACATATTTCAGTTTCGAGAAAGAGATGAAAAATAAATTTGGGGGCAGCTCTTCTAGGATCATTTTCTCCGTTGCCAGGACTCCAACTCGAGACTAGACTCTAATGAAGGGAAACGAGCTCGTTGCTACTTGAACTCATGGTAGTTGGTAAATAAGGTTAAGATTTCAAAACTGTTAGGATGAAAGGTTTGTATATATAAATTACGGGAAAAAGAATTCTTATGTTGTAGGAGAGCTCTCTTCTCATGCTAGTGAGAGTTCATTTTGCGTGCAATAATTTTTTTTTATTTTCTTTATTTTTTATGTGTGGGCTCCACCATGAATTTGAGTGTGTAGGAAACTTTCTCTTCTCCAATGACATGAGAAAAACATTGCCCATAAATTACAGCTCACCTTGCGAGAGTAACCATTTTCAAGCTTCTGCCTTTTGGTTAATTGTCTATCTGTAGAAGAAGAATTCTGTCTCTGAAACCTGCTTAGTTTAAGAATGATACAAGAAATGAAGATTAAAGGAAAAGAAAGGAGGAAGAAAATAAGAAAAAGCACATGTTCAGAATCAAAGATCAAAAAGTGAAACAGATAAAAACATCATTTTACATGAGAAAAGATTCTCATGTTACATACACAATTAAAAGGTGAGTCCCATCTTTATTTTTTTGTCTTCTCACTTTCTTGTGGACCCCACTCATGCATTGAGTGTGTAGCATGAGAAATCATGAAAAATGAGAAAATTAATCCTCTAAAAACATTGTCACAAAGGAAAAGACATAAACATAGAAAATTGTGTCCAATTATATTAGTCATAAGATAAAATACCATTGCAGAAAAGTGCTTCATAAGATTTAAATAAAAAAAAAACTTAGCAAATATTTAATGAGACAGAAAAAAACAAAATTGTCCACCACCAAGCAAAATCAGGAGGTGAGATATAACTGGCACCTTGTGAAAAGTTGAGGGGTTTGGGCTTCTGGAGTGTTCTTCTGCTTGGCCAAATGACTTGCTGTTGGTTTCATAAAACTCAAAACTTTAGATTTGGATATACTTGACTTCCTGAGAGGCTCTTTCTCACCATTTAATGTATCTTGTGTTGTTTGATCACAATGTTCAAGTCCTGAAAACAAATCTTTATTCAGTTACAAAACTAAATGATATTTTATATAGAAAATGATAGAGATTTCAATGTGCTTGATTCACACAAAAAGCTGCTTAAAGATCAATAAAATTTCAATCAACATCAACAACACCATATTCCCAAACTAATTAGGGTCCATGACAGATGAACCCAAATGAAAAAAAAAAACAGGAAAAAATATTATATATATTCAATCAATAAAATTTCAATGAATATAGAAAATTAAAGTCCAGATTTAAATTACAGAAAAACACGCTACCATAAAAAGGATAATTAAAAACAAAACACCAACCAACAAAAATTTCTATTAACTGAAACGAGATTGGTGTTAAACAAAATATAAACAAGCAAATATCTTCTTGCGTTTAAAAACTTAAGATAATAAGGATATATTAAAAACAAAACATCAACCAACAAAAATTTCTATTAACTGAAAAAAATTGGTGTTAAACGAAAATATAAACAACAAATACTTTTGCGTTTAAAAACTTATAGAAAATAATTTTGAGCAACATTCAGTAAAATCCATTTAACAGCAATGCAGACCCCGTGAAGTGAAAATTGTACCTGTGTTATTATTGTCCTCCATTGATGAATCTTGTTCAGGCTCCATGCAAGGACCAGAATTATCAGCAACCATATTCTCACTTTTCATTTCATCAACGTTTCCCCATCTCAATCTCAACTTCACGATAAATGCTACACACAAAACATAAAAAATAAAAATAAAAATAAAATAAAATAATTTAAAAATCAAAACCTGAACTTTTTTCTTTTTTTCTGGAACATTCAATTGCAATGCCAGAAATAAACAATTAAAGGAGTTGATGACTATGTAACCGTGATTAACATTAAAAAAAAAAAAAAAAAAAACTCAACCCCATTTTCAAACACAACAAAACATCATCATTCACGAAACAAAAGCATCATAACAGAGGTTTGATTTTCCCTTAAATTCTTACGTGAAGGTGGATAATCCGCGGTGAATTCGAACCACTGTTCTGCTTCAGCAGCATCAAAAAAGGTCTCGGGCCGGGTGAAATCGCAGAACCGAGGAGCATCAAACTCGTAATTAAGATCAAACTCATTATCCTCAAATTGGTCTTCGACGTCAATCTTCGCAAACTCTACCTCCATGCTTCTCTCTCTTTGTCTCTCTTTCTCTTTATTCAGAGACAATAACTAATCATGATCAAAACAGGGTCAGTATTTTGGTACCCAATTCAGATTCAAAAACAAGTTTTGATTTTTTTTTATGTTTCCACAACAGGGTCTCGGTTCTTTATGGCCAAAGTTGGAACAGAAGAAGAAGAAGGAGAAACTGCATCAACGCGATAGATGAATCTCAATCACCAAGGCGTAATTAAATGATAATAGAATCATAGAGAAGATACAGTTCATTTTAGATTCGATAGAATCAAAAAAAAATCCCAGAAATTCAAAGCACCAAATCTCGTCCCCACCTCTCTCGCTCCCGGGAAAATTTGTCGTTATTATATTTTCCCGGAAAACGAGAGAGAAAGTTATGAATATTAATTAATTAATTAATTTCCTTTTTAGTAGTTTTTTTTGGGTATTGGGTTTTGAGGGAAAAAAAAAAAATGAAAGAGAAAATGTTGTCCGAATGAATGGCGAAGACAAAGGAAAAAGACAGAGAGACAAAAGAACAGAGTCAGCGAGGTAGTTAAAGACATAGATTTTGGTAAGTGTGGGTTTTATATGGCACCCACCCAAGTTTTACCAAATTTTGAATTTTTGCATCATATGGGGTAAAAGATTTGGATTTTATATTTACTATTATTCCTGTTTTCTAATTTTTCCCCAAAAATTAGAATTTGAAGGAAAATAATTAAATTAAGTATTTACATTAGGGGAATATATTTCAAAAAAATAAAATATCTTTAAAGTGAATTATTAAGTTTTTTTTGTCTAATATCTTATATTTAAGATTTGGTATATTTATATTATTTATTTATCTATAAATGAAATTTAAGATAAGAAATTTAAAAAATAAAATAAAAAAGGTGTTCCGAATTCAAATTTCATATCCTTCCCTTCTTAAAAAGTTGCAATTAATTCGAGATTTTATTTGCTAGTTTTACTTGATTTAACTTAAAGGTATTTACATTAGGGGAATATATTTCAAGAAAATAAAATATCTTTAAAGTGAATTATTAAGTTTTTTTTGTCTAATATCTTATATTTAAGATTTGGTATATTTGAATTATTAAGTTTTATAGATTTAGATCACAATCTAATCCAACGGTCCATAATTGCGAGATAAAATAATCTTTTTTCCCCTATCTCTCTCCTCACTTCCTCCCACAACCAAAGTTGGAAGAATAGGTATAGGGTAGAGGAAGAGAGAAAGGGTGTGGGAGAAAGTGAGGAGAAAGAAAGGGAAAAAAGAGTTATTTTATTTCGCAATTATGGACCGTTGGATTAGATTGTAATCCAATGGTGATGAAAGGGATAGACAAAAGGTAGACAAGAAGGGAGTAAGTAGAATAACCTATCCCTTACTTTTATACTCAAACTTAAAATCATGATAAATTTAAAATTAAATCAAATGAAGTTAGTAAAACAAATCTTGATTTAATTGTTGTTTTGAAATACAAAAAAGATCAAATTTGAATTCTAATAGAATATTTTGTAATACAATAATAATTGTTCATACCCGATCTTTTATTAAAAGGATTGAGGATAATACAATATGATAGTATCGTGGGATGTATCAGAAAGGAATTTGTATCAAACGATAAGATAGTATTAAGTATACGTATATTATACGATATCAAAGTTAAATCAAAATTTGTAATTTTTAGTAAAAAAAAGAAATAAGTATCGGTTTGCAATTTAATTAGTTATGCATTTTGTTTATTGGATCTTTTTTGTAATTTGGATTTATGTGATATGATATATTATATAATTTATTTTTAATTTATTTCTGTATCGTACGATTCGATATGATTTATGATACACGATATAAAAAAATTAACAAAATTGTTATGGATTCGATATGATTTAAAAAGGCCCATAACGGGCCCATTTCATCAACCCGATACAAAAAAATTAACAAAACGATACAGTAACGACCGACGCTGTAATGCCATTACAGCTCAGCTACACAATTCAAACCAGAGGCAGCCCCTATAAATGAAAGGGTTAACAACACACATGATTCATTACTTTCACCACACTATCACCACAGTCATATTCTTTGCATGAAGATATTGTTAGATACCCCTAATCAAGGCTATACGATCCAAAGTGACCAATCAACCTGTGTGAACATTTCAGGACAGAACAAAAACGATACACGATACGTATTGCGATTCAACAACCTTGGTTAAAACAACTTCATACCAGTTAATTCATGAAGTTGTTAAACAATGAAGGGTAAGTGTGTGTCATTTTAAAGGATATAAAGTTGTGTCATTTTAAGAGAGAAAGAGATAGATAAAGGAGGAGAGAGAGTTGACAAAAAATAAAGATGTGGGTCCCACTTCTTTGTGAGAGTGAAAGTATATAAGTTGTGTCATTTAAAATGATAAACACTTTTCCCAACAATGAATTAACTGATATGAAGTTATTTTAACCAAGGTTGTTGAATCGCAATACGTATCGTGTATCATTTTGTTAATTTTTTGTATCATGTATCGTAAATCGTATCGAATCGTACGATACAGAAATATAATAAAAAATAAATTAAAAATATAGTATATAATATATCATATAAATCCAAATTATAAAAAAGATCCAATAAACAAAATGCATAACTAATTAAAATGCAAACCAATTATTCTACTACTCATCAATCATTAAAACTAATATTATCACTACTATCACTATCAGTGACATAACTAATCCATCATTCTCTTCCAAAAAGGATCTGATTTTTTTATATTACAAATTACAAATTTTGATTTAACTTTGATATCGTATGATACACGTATATTTAATTCTTTTCTGATACAAATCTCTTTCTGATACATCCCACGATACGTATCGCTGAGCTTGTGAATAATATCATATTATATGAATCATAACAGTGTATGGTAAGATACTAATAGTAATAACTATGGTTTTAACTTAACCAATAAAAAGTTTGATGAACCAAAAAATAAAAATAAAAGTATTTATTTTAAAATAACAAAATGAAGGAAGATAAACAGAGAAAGAGATATGAAGAGAGAAAAAAATATAAAGTTTAAATACGAATTCTTAGAAAAATATAAGAACATCACCAAATTTTGAATTCGCTAATTATATAATTTTTCATTGAAATTATGCTCTTATATATATAGGACTCTAAAGATAACTAGGGAATAATTACACTTCAACACACAATTAATCCATTAATATGGTGATTACAAGATGTATCAAAAGTTATAAGAAAAACAAATAATCATCTACATATATCATAAGATATATGAAAAAACCATCCACATAAATATTTTATAATATAAAGATATTTTTTTCCATTTTGAGATATTACAAGTAACGCTCAATGCACATAATAGATGGAAAAAATAGAGGGAAAAGAGTAATAAAAACAAAATAAAATAAAATAATGTGTGTTTATCTTCTCTTGTACGTAGTGAAATTCAGAGAGATTTACCCCAATTCCTTTTTTTCCATTTTGATTTTTAACTTTTTTTTTACCGCATATCGTGTGTTTATCTTCTCTTGTACGTAGTGAAATCCAGAGAGATTTATCCCAATTCCTTTTTTTCCCACCACCTTTTTGCTTAAAAAAGAGAGGGAAATATTAAATAGAGGAGAGATATTCTTATTACCAAATTTTTTCACTACCAACTTACTACCTATCTAATCACCATTGGATTAATATTTTCTCTCTCTTTAAATTTTTATTAGCATTCTCTTTTTTTGATCCAATGATGATTAGATTGATAATAAATTGATAGTGAAAATTTTTGATAGTCAATATATGTGCCACAGTATAGCAAATGAATTCTGCGTTTGTTTGATTTCATTTATGATGACAATCATCACAGTTCATGTTTTTGCATGTGCTTTTGAAATTTAAATTCGTACATAAATAAATAGGAAAGTGACGTATAGAGAGTAGAAGACAATACGGTCATTTATTCATCTGTTCATAATGCAATAAATTGCAAAACCACTTGTTTGTCTCTACGTGGAAAAATGGTTTGGGCCATGCAGTAAGGAAACACTTCTCCGATTTGTGGGGTTTCTTTCCTATAATTGTCAAGAAAATACATGAAATTCCAATGTTGTCCAAATCTAAAGTTGATGATAGCTTTAATTTGTCTTTTACCAAAACATGCCAAGTGAAAAGAATATAATAAGCTGCACGCTCCTGCCAATTCAAAATTGAGCACTCTTGCGGCTGCGGATAATAACCGGCGTAAGGCGTTAATCTAGCGTGAATCTCTATGCGTTATTTAATGTGATGATATCATCTTAGGTAATCTTGATTATTCATTAATTTATTAATGATGATAATTTTATCAATACGCAATCTAATTTTTTCCCTCATCTCTCGTCACTATTCATTTATTCACAAAGGTTTAGAATCATCTCATCTCATATGACATTATTATATTAATAACATATGAGATTTATCAAAATATTCAAGACTGTAAGAGTTGTTGGTTTAGCGGGCTACACTTGTCAAAATGGGCTACAGCCCATAGGACAATCTATGTAACACCATTTTTAGTCCCATGTATTTTTTATCCTATCAAAGTTGAGTTGTTATTGGCTCTAACCCCACATAGCCCCCTTATCCTTGGGTTGGATGGGGCCTACCCGTAGATCAAGTTAAAAATAACAATAAAACAAGAAAGTAAGAAACAAATCTAGTTTTCAAAAAAAAAAAAAAATACCACCGTCCATGACCTATCCAATGACAAGCTCCTAAAGATAAATCCCCAAATAGAAAACGCTCTCAATCCGAAGATCCTTCTCTTCTCACGCAAAGATTGATCCGTTGTTTCTCAGTTTCTTACTTTGTGTGATTTGTTTATGTTATGGACCTAGGAAGGACCCATGTCTACAAGAAACCCAATCAGCACAAGCTCAAAGGTAAGCTCTATAAATAGGAGCTAAAAACCACAGGTATGACTGATCTCTCTAACCCTATTTTATGCAATCACGACAGTGCACACACACCCCTTCAGGCTAAGGCCATCATATAGTGTGTAGTGATTCGCTATGTCCCAAGATACCTAATTCATAGGTATTTAGAGAGAGCTCTTGATCCAACATCAAACACCCGACCTACGCTCGGACACATCTGCGCAAGGCAGAATAGTTTCTTTTAAATATATATATATATATATACATATGTGTATATATATATATATATATATATATATATATATATATATATATATATATATATATATATGAGGTATGATCCTTTGATACTATTGTCAAATTTGAAATTTGACACCTCATCTGAGAGTCATTAGATCAAAACAGATCAATGACTCTGATTTGTAAGCATGTGACACCATTGATTTTTTTTTTTATCTAATGGCTCTCAGATGAGGTGTCAAATTTCAAATTTGACACTGGTGTCAAAGGATCCTACCCCTATATATATATATATATATATATATATATATATATATATATATATATATATATATGGGGCAAGATATTCTTACACCGGTGTAAGAATTAGAAGTCTTACACTCAATCTTGACCATTGATCCACTTATATCCAATGGCTCACATTACAAAAAAAAATTAAAGCCCTTAGATATAAGTGGGATTAATGGACAAGACTGAGAGTGTAACTTATACCGGTATAAAATGATCTGACCTATACATATATATATATATATATATATATATATATATATATATATATATATATAAAATAAGTTGAAGCTTGGCAGTAAAATGGATAATCATTTTATAAAATTATATTTTATTATTATAATCAAGGAAAAAAATTAATTTTTTGAAAGCCCGCGGGTTAGCCCTAGGGTTTTTGGCCTGCGCGGGCTAGGGCCTAACGGGCCGAGTTGGTCTGTTTTGACAGCTCTGTTAGCAGCGACTCCATTATATTATAGGTTTTGATTTGTCTAAAGAGTAATGAATTTGATTCCTGAGAGTTTCAATTCCCGGGAAGGATAGAAAAGTTCAAACCTAAAATCAAAATAGTCAAGTCCATTAGGATTCCGGATATTGATTAATACCTAAAAAATATATACATAAGAGGATCGATTATCATGTCAACCACATCTATATATATTTTGTGATTATTTAGTCAAATATGCGGTCATAAGGATAACTTATAAATATACTTTGATGCTTAATTAATGAAAATATTATAAAATTAACTGTATAGGTAAAAGAGAAAAAAATATTTGCATAACTTGATAATATTTACTTAGACGCTATTTGGTACATGGTAACAAGTTTCAATACTATTATATTGGTTTATCCTATTGTTAAATATCTTACAAAACTTGTTAATATAAGGTTTAGTATTGTTGTGTAATATAAACATTTTTTTCTCCCAGCTGATTTATTAATTATTTGATTAATTCAATTCGAATAACCTCAAAAATTCATATGGGACCATTCTCCCAAAATTATTTGTAGGACTCGAACACAAGATCCTAATAACGAAAACAAGTAGAATGTCACATGAAATAATAATTGTTTGTATGCTATTCAAACTTTTATGGGAATTATTTTTCTTATGCTACATAAAATAAATATTATCTCCTATCCTCACATTTTTCAAATGGGTCCTACAAAAAAATTTCTCTCATTTTCAACTTTTTTTTCTCTTCTATTTATTATTTGAGCATAAATAATACTTGTCTTATTATTACCCAACTTTTATACTATCCAACTTTTGGTGGGTGTTGGATGTATAATTTTGAATAAGAGCACCCAACCCAACTCATGATAATGTGCCTATGGGCCGGGTTTTATTTGGACTAAAGATTTTTGTATTTTGACAAAGCTGATTTTTTGGACCGGAACCCAACTTGTTTGTGGTCCATGAATGGGTGAGTTTACGTGATATTAATACAAAATATTTAGACTTTTTTTTCGGAAAGCCAAAATATTTAGATTTAAACATTACGTAGAATCATTGGCGGACCCACTTGCGGGCAAATGCCTGCAAGTGCGGTCATAAACATTTTTATTTTAAGTTTTTTTTTTTTTAATTTTTTTCTTGGTTGTAGGTTTTTATTTCTCTTTTGGTTCAATATATAATTAAGAGTAAATACCCTTTTAAGCCCCTAATAAAAATATGATTCTGATTTTAGTCCCTTACAAAAAAAAAAAATAGTCTCAAGATCCCTAAAAAATTTAAAGCTGATCAATTTAGTTAAAATCATTGTCCCTCACAAATACAAAAAAGACCTGTATTAGTATCTCAAAAAGATCAAAATAGGTCCACTTTGAATTTCATAGGAACCAGGTGACAAATTTTTTTTATAATGGACTAAAGTGAGACCGAATTTTTTGTTAGGGATAAAAAAAGATATTTATTTTTATATTAGTTAGCAACGTACGGGGATGATTAAAACAACGTAGCAACACATATTGATTAGAGAGGATTGATTGCATGTCTGACATTCTGTACAGGTAGTGTTGACTTTTTTATTCATTACTATAAAATAGAATGATGATGTATGGATATACCGGAGTATATTCTCATATTTGTTTTGTAGGATTGGTAAGATTTAGGGGGAATAATTGGTCAAACTATTACTTGCAGCTTGTTATGGAAGCAATTAGATTATGAGCGGGTTCAAGCATTAATTTGAACTTTTTTTGCAAAAAAAAAAAAAAAAAATTCAAGGGCTCTGCCTCCAAACCCCACCACTAAATGTGCGGACATAAAAAAAAATTTCTGGATCCGCCACACTGCGTAGAATAGAATTAAGTCATGATATTTTAAAAGGTAAAAAAATTAAAATCAAGTGATTTTTTATAACATATATTTTGAAATAGAGTATATCAGAGTTAGAATTAGTTTACATCATTATAAATTAATTCTTAATCTTAAATAATTTTATTTATATGTAATGATTCTTATTTATTAAACATACAAACCTTTAAATAAAAGTAAATCAATAATTAAGATGGAGTGCAATACATTAATACTTTTTATTCTTACACTGATATAAGCATAATTTGTCCTATTATACTAATATAAATAGGGGTCAGATCAACTTACACCAAATTCTAACTGTTAATTTTCGTAAATCTAACAATTATAATTTATTGTGGAACCAGTGGCAGAGCCAGTAATTTTGATGACAAGGGCAAAAATAAAAGATACTATATTATAAATAAAAATACTTGAAATACAAAAGAAACCTACTACAATACATCACTACACTTAACTCTTATTCTACGTGTTTGCATATTATTAAACTCATTTATAAATGAATTCGTGCTAAAACTCAAAATAATTTCTTTTTCAATGTATGTAATCAAACAATCATCAAGAAATTGGTCTTCCATTATATTTCGAAGTCCGTTCTTAATTATCTTCATAGCTTAGAAAGATCTTTCAGTAGTTGCTGTAGAAACTAGAAGAGTGAGTATAAGTCTGATCACTCAAGAGAAAATGAGGGCTTTCCAATTCTTGTTAGCCTTTGACATAATTCAGAAGTAGTTGATAAATTAATCAAATATGGATGTTTAGAAATGTCAAGCTCGAAATGTTGTAACTTTATCTTTGAATACACTTTTTCCTGTTTTGTGAAATTTCTAGAATATAATTTATCAACAAATTTGTAAATATCACCACTATTAAATGACTTGTACATATTTCTTAAATCTAAAGTCATGCTCAAAGCAAGTAATTCAATAGTATTATCATTGAACTTGCTATTTAATTCTTACAATTGATAATCAATTGTAGCACAAAAGATATTTACCCAATAAAATTTTGTAGTAGAAAAATCACCTTGTTCATTTCGAGCATGACCTCTCCTTCCAATATATTTTGCACTTATATTTTTGAATTTCAATGTTATATTTTATGCAAAATTCTCGAACATGAACCAAAAAAGCATCCCAACATGTCTCTCTTAATTCCTGAAATAACTCCTTTGTAGTTGAGACCTGTAACATCCCGCTAATTTAGGGAATATATATATATATATATATATATATATATATATATATATATATATATATATATATATATATATTAGTTAGGAAGGTATAATCTACTGTGAACTTGAAAAGTATATATATATTTATTTAGAGTGGAATTATTTTAAAACATGGGAAATTATGTTAAGTATGATTATAGGTGAGTAGGTGTTAGGAGTTGAAACTCTAAGTTAAAGAGGAGAGAATTAACTTAATCATACTATATAAATTCTGACTATTAATTAGAAAGAATAGGGAATTAATTTAAATGCAATGATGGAGGAGTACATCTTACTATATAGAAAGTAGAACCAAATTTTGGAAAGTTAGCTGAGGTGTCGGATTCTCCTTAAATCTCAGCTTTTTGAAAACTTACTTCTTTGGGAAATATTTTTTTACGGTAAATAATTTTTTTTGAAACAAAAGTAAATAGTCTGTACAATTATTTTTTATAGGTGGCAGACAGATGTATTAATGGGCTTCTCGATTCTGGATTCAAAATTTAAACTTTCAACGTGAAATGGGTTGGAAAAGTTACAATTTATCATAGAAAATTACTTTTTCTGCTTTAGAAAATTACTTAACCAGTAAGATTCATTGCATGTATAAAAACGATATTTGGTGTTGCTTTTGCCTTTTGGTCTGCATCGAGCATTTTGTATCTTCTTTGGTCCATTTCTCTACTCCTCCTCTGATTTTATCGTTCAACATAATGTCCTCAAAATACGACTTTGTAAAGGATCTTAATCCGACGAAAGAAGAGTGGAGGATTAAAGTGCGTGTAGTTAGGTGTTGGAAGGTTTCCAGTTTTAATCGAAAAGATTTTGATGACAATGTGGATATGGTTTTGGTCGACGAACGGGTAATGTATTTTTTCTTTTTTTTTAATGTTTTTATCTTTTCGGTAGCTCATTGTCATTTTTATTTTTATTTTTGCTTTGTTGCGTGTTTTCATTTTATAGGGTGGAAGGATCCATGCTACGGCCAAGGGTACTTTGCAGGTTCGGAAGAAAATTCGTGAGGGTGATGCTTATTTTATAAAAAATTTTGGAGTTGGGTTGAATACGGGTAATTTCAGGCCAACACGGCATGAATATCGTCTGTCTTTCAACTTGAGGACGGACGTGAAATCCATTGTTGATGCTACGATTCCTGAGCGTGGTTTTGATTTTGCTGAATTTGACGTTATTGAGAAAGAATCCTCTGACTCTCCTTATTTAATAGGTGATGGGATTGGTGTATTGTGTTATTCGCTTTCAATTAAGATTTTGTATATTGGACGTAAGGCTGAAACCCATGTTAATTGTTGTGTAGACGTCATTGGTTTGCTGTCTGGAATTGGGGAAGTACGTGAGCATGTCATCTCTGGTAGGAATACAAAAATGGTTGTCGTGGAGCTTGACAACCTGAGGTATTTATGTTATCTATATTTCTGATAGTATTGTAATGTAATTTCTTATGTGTTTTTGAATTTAAAGAGAATGGGATTTTACATCATTTCTTATGAGTCTTTTGTTTATATATCATGATAGGGGTCAGAAACTTGAATGCACTTTGTGGGAGTCATACGTAGACATGAGAGGTCCTGAAATCAACATAAAATCAAACTTTCTTAGCAAGAATCAGATTGCTCAAAATGTTATAATACTTCAGCTTGCAAGGATAAAGGGTTTTAGGGGTACTTTTTTTTGTGATTAAAATTCTCATTTTTTATTTTTTTGTTTTGCTGTTTTACTTTTTCTTTTATTTACGTAGCATTTTTTTCAGGAAAGATTGGAATAGCTAATACAAAGTATACGACGAAAATTCTTTTTGATTCCAATATACCTGAGATCGTAGAGTTCAAAAAAAGGTGGGCTGTCGTGACAAATTATGAGACATTGCTTTTGCTCTATTCACTCATTCTTTTATATATTTTTATATTCCAGGCTTTCCGGTGATCTGATCGAAAGTAGTCAGATGTTGACTCAGTTGTCCAGCCCATCTTCATATTCTTATGAAAATGATTTTCTGAAGGATACAGAGAGGAAATTTCTTACTGATATTAAGAATTGCATGGATGCTACTACTTGCATTACTTATGGAACTGTAAGATCCATCGAAAGTAAATACAACTGGTGGTACAGGTCCTGTAAGAAATGTCCATATTCAGTGTGTGAAGATTTTGAGAAATGGTATTGTAAGAACTGTCAAAAACATTGGGATGAATATACTCCGAAGTAAGCCATTTTCAGTTTCAGTTTAGGGATGTCATTTAAAATTCCCCGTTATACCAATTTATAACAATTAATTTCATTATTAGTAATTGCTTGACGTTTCGTTTGAAGTTATTTTTAATGCTCCCCTGAATTTCGAATTAGTGTGATGGACTTTTAAATTTGTAAACAAATTAATAAATGCCAATAAAAACGGTAGATTGGTCGATTTTTTGTAACGAGGAGCTATTGACATTTTCCTTATTCTGTGGCCTATTATCATGTGTTGAACTTTGACAGTGTACCAAGGCCTTAATATTTATTTTTTAATATTTTGATATCATTTCAATTTTAGGGATGTCATTTGAAATTCCCCATGATACAAATTGATAACAATGAATTTCATTATTAGTAATTGCTTGACGTTTCGTGTGAAGTTATTTTTAATGCTCTCCTGAATTTTGAATTAGTGTGTTGGACCTTTAAATTTTTAAACAAATTAATAAATGCCAATAAAAACGGTAGATTTTTTTTGTAACGAGGAGCTATTGACATTTTCCTTATTCTGTGGCATATTATCATGTGTTGAACTTTGACAGTGTACCAAGGCCTTAATATTTATTTTTTAATATTTTGATATCATTTCAATTTTAGGGATGTCATTTGAAATTCCCCATGATACAAATTGATAACAATTAATTTCATTATTAGTAATTGCTTGACGTTTCGTGTGAAGTTATTTTTAATGCTCCCCTGAATTTTGAATTAGTGTGTTGGACCTTTAATTTTTTAAACAAATTAATAAATGCCAATAAAAACGGTAGATTTTTTTTTGTAATGAGGAGCTATTGGCATTTTCCTTATTCTGTGGCATATTATCATGTGTTGAACTTTGACAGTGTACCAAGGTCTTAATATTTATTTTTTAATATTTTGATATCAACTTCGCTTCTTCATTTTTACCAAAGTTTGCAAAAAAAATTCCTTTTAATATTTTGTTATCAGCTTTACTTTTTCTTTTTGCCAAATGTGTGAATTTCTTTAGTACAACGTGTTTCAGTTTAGGGATGTCATTTAAAATTCCCCGTTATACCAATTTATAACAATTAATTTCATTATTAGTAATTGCTTGACGTTTCGTTTGAAGTTATTTTTAATGCTCCCCTGAATTTCGAATTAGTGTGATGGACTTTTAAATTTGTAAACAAATTAATAAATGCCAATAAACGTTGATATTTGTTTGGATTGATACTGTTAGAAATCATTTACTGTTGCGCTGGTATGACATCCAATATCCCATCTGATGCGTTTGTTTATTTCCTTTGCATCCCATAATGAATAGTAATCTATCAGCAATGAAAACTACTTCACGAAAGAGACAGCACAGTCATGAAAGGTTTGCATTGAAAGGTACGGCAGAAACAATATGCAAGTTTTCTTTGTTGAAGTATATTACCATCTGATTTTTTTTTCCGTTATTGTGTAGAAAATGTTCCTACATTTTCTGCTTCTCCTTTTCCCAGGCAAGTTCTCTTTATCGTTTTTTCTTGTGCAGCAAAATTATCAGTAAGAATAGCATGTGTGTTATTATTATTTAACGTTTTAATTTTATTTTGTATACTATTTAGCATTTCTCAAGTAACTAATGTGGGGAACGATTGCACATGCAGTAGACAGTGTATTCGTGATACTTCTGATGGTAATAACAAAAATGTTCTTTTTTATGTTTACATTATCTTTTAATTTCTTGGTTATTTAGCATCATAGTCGGTCTTTTTTTTTTACCATGTTTGTTGCTTTTATTTTATGAACAGAGATTCCTTGGAGAAATACAAAAAAAACGAGTTGTTTCAATGAGTTGTTAAGTAGTTCCTCCCCTACAGAGTGTATTCCAAATTTTCCGTCAATGGGTATGACTAAATTATTCTGCATTATATTCCTATCTTAATTTTATTATTCATATTTCTCATAGACTTTGTATCTATGGTCTAATTGTTATTATTCATATTGTCAAGAAGATATTTCTGCTGCTTCTCCCTCCAATTTTGGAACGTAAGTTGTCTCCCTCAAATGTTAATTTTTTTTTTTTTGGTAATCAAAATTACCCTCAAATGTTAATTTATCAAAAACCAAAGTGAATAATCTTTACTCCTTATAGTTATTGGACATCATCATACCAATTTACTTTTTGTTGTTTTCAATGCGCAGTCTTTCTGAAATTACCAATATGCATAGTGGTGGTAGCAGTTGTAGACAGCCTCTTCGTGATATTTCTAATGGTCAGCAAACTTCTTCTTCAACTGTGTTTATGAAATTTGTTCCGTGACTTCCTGATATAAAATGTCATTTTTTTATTACTGACATGAAAATTGAACTTATGGTCTCAATTTTGTGTAGGGAATCCTTCTTCGTGCTCGAACTCACCCGTTGATAGGTAAGAATTTTTTGTTTTTTTTTGTAGAGCTACAAATTTGCAATTGCACATTATTGTAATTTAGTGTGACTGTGTGGACCGAGCAGGCTTAATGAAATAAATGACGTACGAACAAATTTAACTATTTCCTCCCCAATTGCTGAAGTAGTTAATAATTCAAATCCACATCGAGGTAATCTTTAATGAAAAAAATCCTTTTATGGTTTCTATATATATCATGTTATAGAATAAGATGATAAAAATTTATTATGAATTATTATAATAATACTATAGTTCTTATCTTTTTTGTAGATAGCAAAAATGCTAGGATGAGACGCAAAGGTATCATTGCTCAGAGGAAGAATTCAAAGAAATTCACAAGCGCACTCAATTCCGTTAGTAGAATGCCTGATTTAACAGGTTAGGTTACCTGTGAGTTTAAACATTTAATACGTCATTACTACATGGATATGGATTTCAACGTTTGATTTTTTTTCTAATGCAATGCTTAATAGGGTGTCCAATCTGTATTTTTTAATGTTTGAATAGAGATTAATGCTGAGGATGCGATCACCCTGCGTTCAACTGTTACTGTGTTATCTAAAGAGAAACTCGTGTCAGGGAATGATAACTGCCCAAGTAGTACTTCAACTTATGTCTGTCAACAGAGTAAGATCGACGTATACTATTTAACTCAATGTTTTTTAATGATGTTTGACAACAATATGTATTTTTTCTACCGTCCTATGTTATATTTTTAACCAAGCCGTGTTTGCTACAGACACCAATTCACCCGATCAGGCTGTGTTAGACATATCTTCTGTCAACGAAGGTCGTTGTATAAATGAATTTGATTAATTTTTATTCTGAATTATAATTTTCTTTGTAATATGACTTTTTGCTCTTTGAATATATATAGATTATTGGGACGTTGGGGATCCCACTTTCATCTGCACGCATTGTGGAGCAAATATGTGGTATGAAGAGAGACTTAAAAAAGATAGAAAGTCATGCACGCCTGAGTTCGGTTTGTGCTGCGGCAATGGAAAAGTTAAACTTCCTTCTTTAAAAATGGCTCCGGATACATTGCTTCAACTGCACAATAATGAAGATATAAGGAGCCGTCATTTTTTACGATATATTCGAACGTACAACATGATTTTTGCCTTCACCTCCTTCGGTGCAAAAGTTGATAGATCTGTAAATGAAGGTTCTGGACCTTACTGTTTTCGAGTTGGAGGACAGGTTCATCATTTAATAGGAAGCCTTATTCCGCCTGATAACACGTCTCCAAAATTTGCTCAACTTTATATCTACGATACCGAGAATGAAATTGACAATAGATTGGATTTTCTAAGGCATTGCTCTTTGTTTATTTTCGCATTTTTTGTGCATTGAAGTGTATTATCTGTGTTATTATAGTTAGTTTACTAACGATTACATGTTATTGGAAATGTAGTCCCACAAACAATGAAGACATCCTAGATCCCGGTATTGTGAGATCTTTGAAGGAAATGCTAGATGAGCACAACAGAATTGCGCAATCTTTTCGGTATGCTAGAGACCGTTATAAGGAAGATGACTTCAATGGGGTGAAGTTGAGGCTTATTCGAAAGCGTGGTAGCGATGGAAGAGTTTATAATCTTCCCTCTGCATCTGAAGTTGCTGCTTTGATTGTAGGAGATATAGACAACGTCATGGGTGACAGAGACATCATTGTGGAGACACAAACCGGACTTTTGCAGCGCATTGATGTCAAGCATCCCCTGTATCTTGGCTTACAATATCCTTTGTTATTTCCTTATGGAGAGGATGGTTATCGCGATGATGTCCAGCGTGCTTCCATTTCCAGTGGTACGACAAACCCAAGATCAACGATTAGCATGAAAGAATTCTTTTCGTTTAGGCTTCAAATGAGATCAGGGGAGTCCCAAATTCTTCTTCACTCCAGAAAACTATTCCAGCAATTCCTGGTTGATGCTTATACTATGGTTGAGTATGACCGTCTTAATTTCATCCGCCATAATCAAAATCAACTAAGGGCAGAGTTGTACAAAAATATAATACATGCATGGGATAAAGGGGAGGATGCAGCTGTTAAAACTGGAAAGCGTATTATTCTTCCTTCTTCATTCACAGGCGGACCTAGATATATGGCTGAGAATTGTAAGGATGCTTTTGCAATCTGCCGTTGGGCTGGATATCCTCATCTTTTTATAACAATTACCTGCAATCCTAAGTGGCCAGAGATTACACGGTTTCTTAGGGCCAGAAACTTAAACGCTGAAGATCGACCTGATATTCTTTGCAGAGTTTTCAAGTTCAAATTAGACCAATTGCTCCATGATTTAAGAAAAGAACATGTTCTTGGCAGAGTTAACGCATGTAAGTATATGGGCAAAATCAATTTTTACAACTTTACTGGAACCCACAAATGCTCTATATGTATTATTGTCTTCTAATCCGGCCGTTGTTCGTTTATTGAACTGTAACAGATGTTTGTACAATTGAATTTCAAAAACGTGGACTCCCTCATGCTCATATTTTGTTGTTCTTGCACCCTTCTAACAAGCCCAATAGTGGACTTGATATTGATAGATTGATTTCAGCAGAGATTCCAAACAAGGAAACCCATCCTTCTCTCTTTCTTGCTGTCACCAGTTACATGATGCATGGTCCCTGTGGTGCTAACAATTACAAGTCACCTTGCATGAAGGAGGGAAAGTGTACAAAGAAATTTCCGAAGGGTTTTTGTTCCCGTACGACTATTGATGATGACGGATTCCCTCATTATAAGAGAAGAGATAATGGGAGGGTTGCGAAGAAAAATGGTGTTGAACTTGATAATCGTTTTGTTGTGCCTTATAATGCAAAACTCCTTTTAAAGTACCAAGCTCATATTAATGTGGAATATACCTGTCAGACCAGTGCTATTAAACATCTTTTTAAATACATTCATAAAGGAAATGATAGAGTTACTGCTGCTATACATCATTCAGATGATGAAATTAAAATGTTTTATGATTGCAGGTACTGAAATTAATCTCCATTAGCTTTTGAATTACTGTGCATGTATTATTTTTTTTACTAGACTCCATTTAACATAATTCTTTATTTATGATAGGTATGTATCCGCATGTGAAGCTGCTTGGAGAATATTTGGATTTGAAATTCATTACAGAAACCCCCCTGTGATGAGATTGCCTTTTCACTTACCCAATGAAAAGACCGTTGTTTTTCATGATACTGCATCAATATCTGAAGTAAAGACAAGGGAGGAGTTTAGACAATCAATTTTTGAGAGTTGGATGGATGCAAATAAAAAATTCCCAGAAGGTAGACATCTTACTTATGCCGAATATCCAACTCATTTTGTTTATAATGCAAATAGTCAAGAATGGCATCCTAGAAAAAAAGGATTCTCAATTGGAAGAATAAATCGTTTTTCTGCAAATAGTGGAGAAGATTCCTATCTTCGAATGCTTCTTAATTTTAAAAAGGGTTGCACAAGTTATGAGGACCTGAGAACTATCAATGGGGTGATGTTTCCAACATTTAAAGATGCTTGCTATTCTCTTGGACTTTTGGATGATGACAATGAATACATTGATGCAATTAAGGAGGCAAGTTCTTGGCAGTCAGCTTCTTATCTTAGACGTCTTTTTGCTCTGTTGTTGTTCGGTAACTCAATGAATAGACCTGAAAATGTTTGGGGGAAGTGTTGGCAATTTCTCTCTGACGATGTTCTTTATCGACATAGAACAACAGTAGGACATCCAGGTATTCATTATGAACATATCGTATGCATTATAATTTTTTTATCATTATTTTTTTCTGTTGAATATACCACTTTTTTGTGGCAAAAATAATGTACCATGAGTACTGTTATAATTGTACTTTCAATTGTCATTTTTTCATTGTTTTCCACGTTTCTACAGATGCAATTCTTACTGAAGAACAAATAAAAAACACAACACTTGCTGAAATTGATAAAGTGCTACAGAGTAATGGAAAATGCCTTTCTGATTACCCTTCAATGCCCTGCATCACTGGTGCATCTTTGCTTGATATGCACAACCGCTTAGTGCTTGATGAATTATTGTATGACAAATTGTTTTTGGTTAAAGAACATAAAAGACTAATGAGTTCCCTTACAGATGAGCAAAAAGTTGTCTATGACAAGATAATTTCGGCAGTTTCAGTGGGTACAGGGGGATTCTTTTTTCTATATGGCTTTGGTGGTACAGGAAAGACATTTATTTGGAATACATTGTCAGCATCCATTAGATCAAAAGGCGAAATTGTACTTAATGTTGCTTCTAGCGGGATTGCATCACTTTTGCTTCCTGGAGGCCGGACAGCACACTCTAGATTTCGTATTCCAATTCAGATCACTGAGGATTCAACATGTAATATACGACAGAATTCTAATATTGCCGAATTGCTGGCGAAAACAAAGCTAATCATATGGGATGAAGCTCCAATGGTACACAGATTTTGCTTTGAGGCTCTAGACAAAACACTTAGAGATGTTCTTAGATTTTCTGATTCAAGTTGTGTTGATAAACCATTTGGTGGGAAAGTTGTTGTTCTTGGGGGTGACTTCAGGCAAATCTTACCTGTTGTTCCTCATGGAAGCAGACAAGATATAGTCCATGCAACCATTAATTCTTCTTGTCTTTGGTCTCATTGTCATTTATTAACTTTGACCAAGAACATGCGGCTTAGTTCTGGAAGTGACACTCACAATTTAATGGAAATAAAGGAATTTTCTGATTGGCTTCTTAAAGTCGGGGATGGTGTTCTTGGAGATGATGTGGATGGAGAATCTATTATAACAATTCCAGATGAATTATTGATTAAAGAATCACCGAATCCACTTTCAGATTTGATGGATTTTGTGTATCCTGATATCTTGGATCATATTTTAGAACCCACATTCTTTAAAGAACGTGCCATTCTGACTCCAAAATTGGCAGATGTTTCTATTTTAAATGAGAACTTAATGTCTTTGATTCCAGGTGACGAAAGAATATATTTAAGTTCAGATAATATTTTGAAGCAAGACGGTAATTCTTCCCTTAAGGATGATGAATTCTCACCTGAGATCTTAAATACCTTCTCCTGTTCTGGGCTTCCAGATCATAAATTAATTTTGAAGGTCAAAGTTCCAGTCATGCTATTAAGAAACATTGACCAATCAAGAGGTTTATGCAATGGAACAAGATTGCTTATTACAAGATTAGGCAATCATGTGGTTGAGGCAACTGTTCTTACAGGAAGCAATATAGGAGAAAATGTGTTAATCCCTAGAATGACAATGAGCTCCTCAAGTCATTCTTTTCCTGTAAATTTCCAAAGAAGACAATTTCCCCTCGTGGTTTCATTTGCCATGACAATCAATAAGAGTCAAGGACAATCGCTTTCTCATGTTGGAATTTATCTACCCAGGCCAGTCTTTAGTCATGGGCAATTATATGTGGCACTATCCCGAGTAAAGAGCAAAAAAGGATTGAAGATTTTGATACTTGATGATGATGGTTGTGTTACAAACAGTACCTTTAACATAGTCTACAAAGAAGTATTTCAGAGATTACTGTAATTTATATTGCTTCAGTCAATTGGATATAACGTTGCTCTTTGGTACAGGTAAAATCTGCATTCCTTAAGTTATATTTTTTTCAAATGTTGATTAGCGTTGGATTTTGATTATTTTTATACTGTATTTTTAAAATACGATTCTGAAATTCAAAAGCAAAAAACCACATTGAATAATACTTCTGACAATTACCTGTTCAATTCTTCTGTTCTTTATTCGCTAAATCATATGTTATGCTAACATATACTGTTTTTATTTCTTTTATAGTTAGCAGGCTGATGTCAGAGATATTTTGCTGGAACACCGAATTGTGTCACTGTTATTTGTGAACTATTTTATGTGTGTCGTCTTATCACCGTTGATTTCCGTCAATCAACGATTATCATTTTAGCAAATTAAACTTATTAATTAATTATTAATTTACAATAAATGATGACCGTTGATTGACGGAAATCAACGGTGATAAGACATGGTTGTAAGAGATGGTAAACAAAAAAGGTTGTAACTATAACCTTTCTCTTTGTTGTCATGCAAAATAGTGTTATTCTATTTATCACTTTTGCAAATTTATCACTTTTGCAATTGGACGTGAAGGTTACTCGATACAATTAAACGTTTCATCCTACAAAATTTTATTTTACTTTTTTATCTTTCTGAATGCTACAGCCTTTTCAAGTTAAAAATTATAACAATACAATTATTTTTTATTATGATATTATTATTAAGAGTTTCATATCAAGATCAACGTGTGGATTTAACAGTAAGACGACACACCAACGACGGCGACAACGATTTTGTTCTTTTTTCCCCGGGCATCGCACGGGTAATTCACTAGTACTTAATAAACACGAAAAATAAGCATATGTAGGATAGGATTAAATTTTAAGTGCAACTGGTATAATGACCGAGTTAGTACTTAGTGGATATTTGAAATAATAGTTAATAGAATACACATGAAATAGGGAACCCTTTGGAAGTAACTTTGGGCCCAAAAACCCTTAAGGGGTCGGCCCTAGAACCCTTGGAAAGAGAAACAAAATCTGATTTTATGCCTTAGGATCCAAACCAAAGCTAGCCAATGCATGTTTATTAGGTGTCAAACAAAACCCCTTCTTCCCTCTTGCATGTCCGCCACATTCACACACAAATAGGACCCTTGAATTCTGCTCCCTAAGTTCGGCCAAACTCATCCTTTTACCCAGAATGTTACCTTTCAATGGCTCACGACATATTTCTCTACATGTCCTTGAAGCACAAACGAAAATATGAAGCACCACAACACTCTCACTTCATCACAGTCCCTCCAAACCGTGACCTGTATCAGAAAAAGAACCATCATCTAGTTTTCATTTCCTCTCTTCACTTGTTCGGACGAAGACCCACTTAGGAGATGAAGAAAATTCTTTATTGTTCCTTGCTCCATTCTACATCTTCGGCTGATGAGGGGTTCCTCTGCATGCAGCACCAAAGCTAAGTCACAGCCATCTCTTCCCTCCTTTTTGCCCAACCGAAACAAACACCATCAAGGAGAGAAGTGTTCCCTTTATCTCCTTGCTAATATTCATATGAATTGGTTCTGATTGAACCTTCCCCAATTACATACACCATAAGCTCGACCTATTGGGACATTAAGCGAGTGGAGTTGGTATTATTTGCTTGATTTGCGAGTTGTCTCAACACTAAGAGGTAAAAACCAAACCTCAAGATCGTTGCCTTCACTGTGCGGTCTGCGTGTATAGACTTGAGAGATTTTTTTTGTTTTGATTATTCTTATTTTGTTTCTGCTTATTGGGGTAGCCTGAATCTAGTGCATGAAAGCTTGGAACCCAATTGGTATGTAGGAATTAGCTTCTCATTGAATTTCTGTTCGGCTGTCTGTTGCGATCTCGGCAAGTATACCGATCGTTCCAAGTAATAAAGTGATAAGTAAGATCGTCTCCACAGGGATTGATAAACAATTACTACTATAACCAGTCCTCTTAAGTTAGATAAATCAATTGGTGTTTCCACACTATGGTAACTCAAAATATAAAGACTTGTTTTTAGGGTTTTTATGAAAAAGACTTAAAATAAATGCAGAAAATGTTTTCGTAGAAGAAGTGATGAAGAAGACTGTAGCCAGGGTACATTCACCAATTGTTCCCAATTTTACTTCGGATTGATTCATAATACCTATTGAAATTAACAACTCAGACAAATTATCATCTTTTAGAAATAATTAGTTAGATCCCAATCCCTTGGCGATCTAACCCTTTACTTCAATTGGAACCCTAATCCCTTAGTAATTCCGCCTGAAAATAAGCATTATGTAGATAAATCCCACGACTGCAATCCATACAAGTCTATCCCTAGAACATGCATGGAGAGTCATCTTTATCTCCTTTCAGGATCAGTATTCCAATATCCCTATTGTGAATCCTGATCCCCAGAATATCATTTCCTATTAGGTTGATCAGATCTAATAGAAATAATATCAATACGCTCAAGATAAAAGATGAAATATATTAATTCAATACATAGAATGATTCAATCCTTGTAACAATTGTTTACAAAGGGATCATGCCCCTGACTACAGAAATAGATCTAGCCAATCAACATCATGATCGCTGATCTGATTTCAACATAAATTGGAAAAAGAAAATAAAGAAGAATACAAGAACAGAGTGATGAACACGAAGAACGCCTCCTCTAGGTCTTGTGATGTGTATTCTGAGATGCCCTTCTTCAAAGGTTGAGTCTCCTTTTATAAGAGAGATTCTGACCTAATTTGCACATTTGAATATTCACACTTTCGCGCCTCCCACGCTCAGAGCGCCACTCCCGCGCTCAGGGCGTGGGAGTTTCTGCCAATTTTCCACCTCCCGCGCTGATGGCGCGGATCTCGCGCTCTCAGCGCGGGACCTTCTGCCAAATTTTCCTTTCCCGCGCTCTCAGCGCCACTCCCGCGCTGTGAGCGCGGGAACCTAGGTCTCTTTTGATATGTTTTTGCCTCCTTTTGTTTATCTTCCTTGATATTCAGACTTTGGATATTTTTACTCTTTTTCTCTGCTTTTCTTGCATTGATTGAGTCATTTTCTTCCTCTTTTTGCCTTGTAATTTCCTATATGCTGATCGCATATCAAATAATTCCCAGATTTGAACTTTGTTGTCCCTAGCAATGTACAAGACTAAATCCAGGAAACAGATTAATCCAACATAACACTGTACAGCCAACAGATCATCTTACTAAGTATGCTTGAATCAATGTGAAGAATTTTTAATAATGCCTTTCATGAAAAGATTAGAATCTAATTTGCACATCCCTCACCCAGATAATCAAATAACGCTCAATACTCAAGTGTTTGGGGGAATGACAATTACTCCAGCTATCACTGTAACAACATTATCATAAAACTTGCTCATATTCTCAAGTACCTAAAGATGAGGAACATTAATACATGCAAAATTGATCAAAAGGACATCACAGGTTGTAACTTGGCCAGGCTAAAGGGTGGAATTTTATGGATAGTAGCTCAAGTAACAATGAGATTGAAAATTTGATAGTTTTTCATTTTTAACACATTCAACTCATTTGTTTTGCTCCACTAATGTTCCCACAGAATTTCGGGAATTTAATTCCTTCCGCCATATTTTCTTTATATTCACCTTTTTCTTTTCCTTTTTAAAGACACAATTCAGTCACCTTCTTTATCTTGACCTCTGTGGAGCTTACCTTAATTTCTTTTCAAAACATCAGGGATTCAATCTCTTTTAAGGTAAGACAATAGGAATATGTCTAATCAACAGGAGTTATGAACAAAAAGGTTCAGGCACAAAGGGGTTAATACTGGAAGAATTCACATAGGTGATTTATTTGGCCATGGCTACAGAATAAAATTCTGCCTTTATCATTTCAATCTATGCATGTATTTCAGAGAAACAAAGCAAGTTCTAGAATGCTATCACAGTGAGGTCTCTCAAAATAAATTCAGTGTTTGGGCCCAAAAACTCACTAGCTATGATGTTAAACTAGATTTCCAAAATAATCATTTAGGCATTTATTAACCATTCAAGCTTAGCAATTCAGACATACTAGTTGACAAAATTTGGCTATACAATATCATGCTAGCAGTTTATGTATCCAGAATTTAATCAAGCATAATTGAACCTGAGAATTTCCTTTTCAATACAAGACTTCTTTTTCATGGTGTATGGTGTAGTTCCACCATATTAATCAACCTTGCAATCTTGCATTCAGCATGTATTCGATAATTCCCAAATTTGAATGTTGCTGTCCACAGCAACAAACTAATCTAAGACATAGCTTAAGCTGCCAGATGTAGGACACACATAGTTGTTAATATCCAAAGCATAATATGCAAGAAAATATAACCCAATATATAGTGCCATCAACCTTAACTCTGTTCAACCTTAAAACAAAAAATGTAAAACGAAATTGTTCCAAAAAATTTAAAACAAGATGCAGTAAATGGTAGTGGAGGAACAAGATCAAAAGTCATCCATAAATTCATCAGCTGCAAAATCACCCAGAATGTCGTCATCTGCAGTATTGGAAGGCATAGATGGACCTGCTTGTGTATCAGGGGGAACTTGACCCATTAATCCAGCCGTGTCAATTCCCCTATCCAAGCATAGTCGCTCCAACATGCTCATCATATAGTTGTTCTGAACCAGTAACTGTTGGAGCAACTGAGAGTCAGTAGATGTGGATGGTGCGGATACTGGGGCAGGTGGTGGAACAGCACCGCCAGATGCTTTCCAGATTGCTTGTCTTCGGGACTCCTTCTGCATGTCATTATACAGACGCTGTGTTAATTCTGCTTTGGTCTTGACATCCCTGGGCTCATCATCTGGTATCTCTACTCCTGCTTTGATGCAAAGCTGCTCAATGAGGGAGCAGTGAGCCAGACTAAAGTCTAACCGGCCATGAGTAATCATGTGGGCTATCCTATCAGACAGAATAGCCCCAATATGGAGGTTGTAATCTCCCAGCAGAGTATACAGCAGTACTGCCCTTTCTACATTGACATCACTGAGATTTGTAGAAGCCATGATGGTTGAGTTGATGAATGAGTGCCAGAAGATTGCCTCTTCATTGAGATCTAGCCTATCCAATTTTTCTGGCACGGCTGGCTGGCCTTGTTTGGCCTTCCATGCAGATTTGGGTTGAGTGATTCCTTCCCGGATAGTGGTAGCCAAAGCTGGCATTTCTTCTCTATATAACCCGTCAACCGGCTGCATCCTGTTGAAGGTGTCAGTGAAAAAACAGGATTGGGTTGCTTCCCATGAGGTGTTCAGCAACCTCTCAATTTGGAAGGCGGTAAAAGAGACTTCCTTCCCCCTGACCCAGCTCTTTCTTGTCCTGTCTACTGTGTCCTTATCAGCATTGGCACAGAACTCGCGCAATATGGTGCTGCAGCTTGTCTGTGGAAGTTGTATCAATTTTTGCCATTTCCTTCTTTCAATTGTCAGGACTACTGGACAGTCATCCGACAGGAAACTGCTGATTCTTCGTTCTGGTATAATCTTCTTTTTCAAAAACCAGTTGTGGTACCGGTCTTGGGCTGCTGGAGAAAGAAACCGGTGTTCATCAAAATCAATCAGAGCAGGGGCTCTTGGCCTTTTGGTGCCAGCTGCACCTGGGGTTTTTTTAGCGACCTTTTTTCCCTGCATTCAGAAAAGTTCCAGCACGGATAGCATACAAATATGGACACCATTAAAAATCCAGAATATTAGACATCCAATGACAATTCCCAGATTTATCTCATGCAGATCATAAGTCACATTGTATGCAGCTCCATCATGCCATTATCTTACATACCATTAATCATGCAAACCACTATGCCAGTAATGATAATCATGGTATGAATATGAAAAATGGGATTTCAACAGTGACATACGTACAATCATATTATGGAGAAAAATTACGTAGCATGCATTTCAATTAAATTTAACATATGGGGACCAGCATCTATTTACCTCCGTTTTCACATGCATTTTGAAGAGAGAGGAAAATTCTTGGCTTAAGCATTTTATCAAACATGGAGCATGCATTCATCCAACATCCAACAACATCATAGCACCAACAACAATATTTCAATTTGAACAAAACAAAAGAATGCACTCTTACCTTGTCTCCTGCCATTGTTAGAGAAAAAGAATGTACCACGGAGTGATGAATCCTTAAGGGAATGAAAACCCTAACCTTAACCCTACAATGGTGAGGAGAGGAGAAGATATTGTTGTGTGGGAGTAGAAGAGAAAATGGAGAGGGAGATGGGAGTGAATGTATGAGGAAGAGAAAAGGAAGAGGGGAAGGAAGAAGAAGAGGAAAGGGAAAAAGAGGGGAAGAAGAAGAGGAAATGAGGGGGGGTGGCGGCGGCTGAGTGAGGGAGAGAGAGAAAGGAGGAAAAGAGAGAATGGGGGAAATTTAGGGTTTCCCCCTTTTAAAAAACTGATCGCGCCTACCGCGCTCACAGCGCCATTCCCGCGCTGCGAGCGCGGTTATCTCTGTCGTTTTTAGCACTCCCGCGCTGATGGCGCGGATCTCGCGCCCTCAGCGCGGTATCCACTGCCAATTCTGGCACTTCCGCGCTGATGGCGCGGTTCTCGCGCTCTCAGCGCGGATTCCCCCTCTTTTTTTTTTTTTTTAAAGATGAAAAGATGATAAAATATCAAAGATATATCCACTGGTTGCCTCCAGTAAGCGCTTGTTTAATGTCCCGAGCCTGACTGGAACCATGTTTAATCGGGTGAAATCAAAGAGACAGAAATTATCTCTCTATTCACAGGTTCCCCAAAGTAAATTTTTAGCCGATTTCCATTTACTTTAAAAGATCTCTCATCATTCAGGGGAGAGATTTCAATGGTGCCATATGGAAATACATTCTTTACTACAAATGGACCAGACCAACGAGATTTAAGTTTTCCTGGAAACAATTTCAATCTAGAATTGTACAGTAATACCTGTTGACCAGGTGCAAACTCTTTCTGTTTGATCCTGCTATCATGCCACTGCTTTGTCTTTTCTTTATAAATTTGTGCACTCTCGTAAGCAGTTCTTCTGAACTCATCTAGCTCATTTAGCTGCAGTATTCTCTTCTTTTGGGCTCCTGATAGTTCAAAATTTAAGAACCTTGTGGCCCACAAAGCTTTGTGTTCTAACTCCACTGGTAAATGGCAAGGTTTGCCATATACCAACTGATAAGGTGACATGCCTATTGGAGTTTTGAATGCAGTCCTGTATGCCCAAAGTGCATCATCAAGCTTTTTGGCCCAATCTTTCCTAGAAATCCCTACTGTCTTTTCTAGGATTCTTTTTATCTCTCTATTAGAGACCTCCACTTGCCCACTAGTTTGAGGATGATATGGTGTGGCTATCCTGTGCCTCACTCCATATTTATCCAACAAACCCTCAAATTGTCTGTTACAAAAGTGAGTACCCCCATCACTAATGATAGCTCGAGGTACTCCAAACCTTGTAAAAATATTCTTTCTTAGAAAATTCACCACCACCTTAGCATCATTAGTGGGAAGAGCAACAGCTTCTACCCACTTAGATACATAATCTACAGCCACAAGGATATATTGGTTAGAATAAGAGGACGGGAATGGACCCATAAAATCAATGCCCCAAACATCAAATAATTCCACTTCTAAAATATTATTCAAGGGCATCTCATCCTTTCGTGAGAGATTTCCTGTCCTTTGGCATTTGTCACATTTTTCTACGTAATCTTTTGCGTCCTTGAAAAGTGTTGGCCAGTAGTAACCGCTTTGCAAAACTTTCTGTGCGGTTCTATTGCCCCCAAAATGTCCTCCATAATTGGAAGAATGGCAATGCCATAAAATCTGGCCCACTTCAAACTCTGGAACACATCTGCGAAGGATCCCATCAGCACATTGGAAATATAGATGTGGATCCTCCCAGAAATAACGCCTCACCTCTCGCAGAAATTTCTTTTGTTGTTGCCTTGTAAGGTTGGGAGGCAACTCTCTTACCACTTTATAGTTGGCAAAA
>JAVKPL010000238.1:0-14476 GCA_032173675.1 Gastrolobium villosum
AACAAATCGTTCAAAAAATATTTCTTTTCAATTTATTGAAAAATTGTATTATATCAATTTCTCGCAGTATAACTTGGATAAATCAGTGGGATCTGGAAAACTCAGAAAAAAGTTATATATGAAAATACTTTACAATTTTTTAATAAAATATAATTCAACTGTATGTCACATCTAATTTTTAAATTAAAATCTATTTTGATCAAAGTTAAAAATAAAATTTTTAAAAATAAAGTAAAAAATTATTTGTGATTATATAAAATTATTAGTCTAAAAGTTACTTTAAATCTCAACCTCAAAATAAATTGTTTCATGAAATAATTTTTGTAAGTTTCATTTTTAATTAAAATTATCATAAAGGGTATTAGAAATATCGATTACTTAGATAAATATAAATATCATAAGAAATAAAAGATAAAGATCTTAAATATAAAGATTTTAAAGAAAAAAATAGATTTAAGAATGAATAAAACATTACATGTATTTTTCTTGGTGAAGAATATGAGGAGATTGAATGATTTATTCTTAGAATACAGAGTAAAAGTTGTAAATGCAATTTCAAAATAAACACATAATTAGAAAAATGGTTTAATGTTTCTCATGCTATTATAGAAGATAATTTTATTTTCTACGTATACATAAAATTCTGTAGACCCAATGTGGGCCATGGAAAGAAAAGAGAAAAATATATATAAGTCTTATATACTTTTATGTATATATAAATATTATCCTCACAGAAAAAATATGATGCCTCATTACAATGTACATCTTAAAAAAGCCTTGAAGTTTATACCAAAAAAAAAAAGCCTTGAAGTTTCTAATTTTTTTCTTATTTTATTCATTATAAAAAAAATTATGACAATAATTTTTATAAAAATATATTTGGGTAAACATTTCCTTATAAGGAAAAGGGAAACTAAAAAAAACCAGACTTAAGAATTTAATTGATATATCAACCCTAAATTTGAAATGATTTCGTCCCTATATATCTGTGGTGCTGACGAATTTATATACTAATTGAGATTTTACATAATGCTACTATAATGTAATTAAATTTGATCATAATCAAGGTCATGTAATCAGCCAAAAGTTCACGAGAGAAAAAACCATTTTTATAAGAACAAGCAAGGGCTTAACAGTATGATATTTGAAAGCACAATCAAGAGCTATAAAGATAGAAAAGCAACGTAAAATGATGATACATATTGAAAGATTGAAAGAAAGCAAGTAAGAACGAACAAAAAAATATTAACCCAAGTTAAGATAGGGAAATGTTTTCTACTCAAAATAAGATTAAAATTAAGAAGAGATAGATTACTCCCTTGAAAGATAAGATTACAAGACATCGTATCTTTTATTATTCAAAATTGAGGAATTTGATGCGAAATACCAATTTTTTTCTAGGCTGCTATCTTGTAACATTGGTACGATTCTGTAATCAACATGTTTGATATACAGATAGATCTAGTCATTCGTTGGATTCATTACGGCGAAACTTCTTCCAACCTCAAGCAGAAAATTAAGACTTTTTACCCTTCTAGTGCAAAAATATAAAAAGCCAAAAATAAAATAACGATAATGTGGGATAAAGAAGAAACTACTTAAAAAGAAAAAAGAAAAAAGAAAAATCAAGGAACACATAAACAGGAAAAGATTCTTAAAATTTGAATCTTGACTTGAACGAAAAGAAAAGTGAGAATTAGAAGCAAATCGCGAAGACGACAAAGAGAGCTCGCGCTCAGAAGAAAAAGGAAAGAAACCTTGAAAGAAAGTTGGGCATAATGAATCCAACGAAATGACTACATTCATCCATCTGTTCTTCAAACATATTGATTACATAATCAGACCAATGTTACAGTGTAGAAGGAGCTTCAAGAGAGTGTCATCTCTCATACCATAAATAAAGTATTCTACGTTGATTGGTTATCCCTATTATAAATTAATAATTAATTAATTAATTTAATTTCAGAAAATGATAACCGTTTATTAATGGAAATCAACGGTTCAGATAGGATAGTAAGAGATTATAAACGAAAATATATTACTTCTTTCTCAAGTAATAGATAAAAAAGTTATATATCAAAGAGAACAAAGCAAAGTGATACAAATCGGATAAAATCCCTTATTTAATTACCAAAATAAAAAGTAATCCCTTATTAAAAGATAAGATATTTCTATAATTTTATCCCTTATTTTGAGTAGGAAATATCCCGATTATCTTATCTCTTTGTTTTTTATAGAAAATATTTCTATTATGTAAAAGTGTTAGGGAAGATAAGTGTCAAACTAAAGAGATAAAGGTATAATCTCATACTCTACGATTAAGGGATGAGAGATAAAATTACTTATCTTATCCCTCGACAAATTAAAGAAATAAGGGTAGGATCCCATATTCTATGACTAAAGGATAAGCGATAAGATTACTTATCTTATCCACAACAATTCCATTCATATCAAGATTCTAAACTCTTTTATAAATAAATGGTTAAACCTCTCAAGTAGGTACTTTTAGACTCTCCACTCTCTTGTTGTCACTACACGTCATGTCGTCTGTTATATGCTTGTTCCGTTATGCATAGAGATTTGTTACCCTTGTTGTGTCATTTTCATAGACTACTGCGAGCATACTAATCCCAGATGCAATCACTAACCTTCAATTGGACATTCGGATCGGTCACTCTACAATCTTAGTCAACAAAATCATATTAGTTTTAAGTAAACCTGGTCACTCTTCAAGGTTGTTTTGGACTAGCTTCACCGGCCTTGTTCCATAGGGTCGTCCTTAGAGGTCCATTTAAGGGGTCACTCATCTGCCTCTCTAAAATGAGATTTTTAATATTTATAATAGAGAACCTCTCACTCCCTGCATCAGCTCACAACATACACGTTTGGCAGGTGCACTTGCCTCATGTGTTGTAGTAAGGTCAACTGGGCCAAATGGTTATGACTCTCTCATCATACAAAATATTTTTCCATTAACCATTGAAGGACCTCCCCCATCCTACATTTCATGAGTTGTTACTTTATTGAAATCTAGAGTCACCACAACTACTCCCTTCTCTTAGCCTTCCCCTAAGATATTCATGACCTTTCACTATCTCTCTTCTCTCACCCTTCATCTAAGATATTCACCATGACTCCTATACAAAACTTTGATCCATGCCACTGCATCTAAGAGCTTCACCCCTATGGAAATACATGTGATCCTCACTAAAGAGGTCAAAGGTTATTGTGAGGCATGCAATAGCAATGTGCAAAAACAAACATCAAGCCTTGAGAAATTTTATATATTAATGCCATAGAAAGTGTTATGTGCATATAACATTCATTAGACAAAGAAAAATGTTCATTCACATAACATGTTCATTTAAAAATGGGATTTGCATCTATCATTTAACATGATCATAACAAATTTTCTACACACACAATATTTTGTGGGGCCCGCAGTAAAAAATATTAAGGCACGCAAAACGAATCTCTATAACATTACACAATCACTTTTCCTACAACATAACTCTTATAAAACCCTTTAAAAATATAGAGAATGTAAGGAGATATACATGAGCTCAGTAGCAAAACCCCATTTCCCCCTCTCTAATTAAGCAAACCAGAAGAATGCAATAAGGGCAAGTCTTCTAACATTCAGGAGCTGAAAATAATCAATTACAAGTGTATATTTACATGTAAAGCAAGATCCCAAGTCACATATATAACAAGAAACAGACAAAATATATGTTTATATTTTCTTCTAGAATAAATAAAAATTGCAACTATCACTCACAACAGGTCACTTTAAAAAAGCTTAAAAAGTGCAAAGAGCAACATTGAGGACCAGGCAAAGAGCATATAACAGCATGTACAATGGAATAAATAACATCCATTTAGCAGTTTAGTAGTGTGATATATCTTGTTGTCTAACATTGGTCTCTAATACAGGCCCGTTTTATATTAGACCAAACCAAATAAGATTTCAACTAATAATAATAAAGTATTAAAACGTGTGTCAAATCAACTGAGCTCCCAAGGGTTTACTTGAGTCAGGGGCTAGAGGATGTTCAAATCATGCCTCAAGCAAATCTTAGGAAAATCTTTCGGGGCTAGAGGATGTGCCTCGATTGAGGATTTAGTTTCATCCTTCTTCCTCCGGTAGCGAAGCTCAATGCCCTCGCTATTCCAATGAACGACTAACCTACATGGTCATACCCCAAGGGTAAGGTGACCGGATGAGGTTGAATGAGGTACTCCATGTTATAAAAAAAAAAAAGAGTGTCAAATAAATTCTTCCTAAACTATCGGATGGAAATGTGGTTTTAGAGTTGATGGTGTATATATTCGAGGAGGAAAATGTTAAAAGTTTATAATATGAGTAATAATGTATGCTAAATATCCTTGGATTAACTTATTTTAAAAATTAATAATTTTTTATAATTTTATAAAAGATCTTTTAAAAAAATAATTATTTCCCTTAAATTAATCATCATTGAATTTACAATAAATAAATGTCATATAATTTCAAAAGAGTCATATAAACAATGATATCCATAAATTTTACTAATCAATTCTATTGAAGGAGAGAGAAAGGGTCACAGAAAAGGAGAGGAGAAGTCAGTAAGGAGGACATAATTGTGACCAAATAAATCGCATGCTTGTTACTTAATCATTTTCTCATTGTATACAAATGGAAAGTAACAAATTGTTAATTAGATAGAAGCATATAAAACATTATCCTAATAATTCAATCTAATCATAACCTGAATTCAAACTAATGTTAATATGATCCTACTAGTTTTTGTATGATCCTAATCAATCTAATATTGCATGGGCTTGGCATCCTTAAATCTCATAATCCAGCAAATGAGTAGGCTTTTTGATCAGTCGCTTGGGTTTCAAAGGAATTGGGCTCACTTACATTCTCCAGCCCACGAAGAAAGATCTTGTCCTCAAGGTCATGGCCCACTTGAAAAGCTTTCGCCAAGTTGGGTAAATGGACGCTCCTGACATGATTAGTGTCCTAGTGATGGATGGCTGGGCTCAGGACTGTGAGAGTGGATGAGGAAAGATATGCGCTAGTCAAATAGTTTGCTCGTAAGGTAGTCAACATCTGCTCAAAGAATAAATTTTTGGTACAACTATTGTATCTAAGTGGATATGATTTTTTTTCATTTTAATAAAAAAATTTAACACTTTTTAAAAAAATTCAAATTTATTTTCTCCGCCATGTTGCATTTTTTTCTAAAAGTGAAAAAAAGTTGCACCCACTTGAGTACAATAGTTGTACCAAAGATTTATCCCTGCTTCCATGGAAGGACTAAAGATAAAAATATCATTAAAAAGAAATGACAACAAAATTAGTGTAGGGATGCAGCAAAAATATCATCTGCCTCAAAGCATTATTTTATTCATTAATGTGTCCCAATATAACCAATACAAGTTTGATAATAATGCTCTCACATGTCAACACACATATATTTAACCAATAACATCAATAATCATTAATCCAGTGTCCTAATATAACCGAGGAAGGTTTAATAACAATACTCGTACGAATATGTCAACACACATTTATTCAATTGATATAATCAACAATCCATTAACCCAAAATCTGATATAACCTATGCATGTTTGATAACAATGCTCTCACATGTTAACACATTTATTCTACCGATACAATCAATAATTCATTAACCCCATGGCCCGATATAGCTAATGCGGGTTTAATAACAATTTCTTACATGTCAATACACATTTATTTCAGTACGTCATTAACCCAACATATGTCCGGGCATAATCGATGCGAGTTTAATACAATGCTATCATATATCAACATATATTACAATCAATAATAATTAACCCAATGTCCCGATATAATCGATGTGGGTTAATAACAATACCCTTACATGTCAACACATATTTATCGTAAAAAATATTTATCATTCTCACAAAGAGATGGAACCCACATTTTTTTTTTGTCAACTATCTCTCCTCTTTATCTATCTCTTTCTCTCTTTTAAAATGACATAACTTTTTTTTTGGTGAAAAAAATGACATAATTTTACTTCATTTAAAATGACAATTTTTCCCACATTTATTCAACCAATACAATCAATAATTCATGGAAAAATTATTTATCCTTTTAAATAACACAACTTATATCCTTTCACTCTCATAAAGAAGTGAAACTCACATCTTTATTTTTTTTGTCAACTCTTTCTCCTCCTCTATCTATATATTTCTCTCTCTTAAAATGACATAACTTTACATCATTTAGAATGACACACATTATACCCATAATTCTTTCAGCCAGCCTCTCTTTTGACACAATCAATACGAGTTTAATAACCATGCTAACACATTTATTCAATCAATAGAATTTATAATTTATTAACTCAGTGTCTATCCCAATATAACCGACGCGGATTTAATAACAACGCTATAACACATTTTCGGGTTTTCGACCACAAATCATATGGCCCAACCAAACACCCAAAGTCGAAGCTACCTTTACTTGATTCAATCACACAGAGGGGACAAGACTGACCTAAAGAACCATCTTCAAAATTTCTTCTCCTAAATCCATCACACCCTTTGCGCCAAATCAACGACCCCACATTCAAAAATTTTCGCACCCACACTTTCTCTCTCTCCCTCCCTTAAACTTCTCTCCTTCTTCCCATGCCACCTTCCCCTTCCTTCCCATCAGGTATATCTCATTAACCTAAATCTTCTCTCTCCCTCTTTTAAAACCCCTCTCACTTCTCACCTTTTTTTTTTTTTTTTTAATTTCCCCTCTCTTTCCACAATGTCAATTCAAGTCAACCATATTCCAATTTATGCAATTTTTGTTTTTAATTTTCACCCATTACTTCTTAATTTCAATGCCATGCTTTATCTTGTTATCGCTTTTTGCTTTCTCTTTTGCTAGAAAACCGAACCAAATGGAGGAAGAAGCGCAAGAGGGAATCCCAAATCAGCAAGCGCCGTCAGAAGCATCACGACGACGACCAAGACGAAGAAGATAACCAAACCAATGCGGCGGAGGAGGACCGCGAAGACGATTCCGACGACCAATTATCCGCGAATCCGAAGCCTCCCGTCGAGATCGAGTCCCTGTCCCTCGACGGAGTCCAGATTTCGCAGTTCCCGGCGGTGATCAAGCGCGCCGTGAACCGCCCCCACTCGTCGGTTATGGCGATTGTGGCTCTGGAGCGAGCCAACGAGTCTGGCGATTGCAAGGTTCAGTTGCAGCAGAATGTTCCCGTTCTGGAGAATGTGTCGCACGGGCAGCTTCGGACTTTGTCGTCGGTGCCCGCCGATAGCCCCGCGTTGGATCCGGAGGGCGGTGGTGATGGCAGTAACTCGAGCTGCATTGTCGCTTCGCCGCCGATTTTGGAAGGTCCCGGCGTCGTTAAGCGATTTGGGAGTAGGGTTCTTGTAGTCCCTATGCATTCAGGTTCTTCTTCTTCTTCTCTCTCTCTCGTTCCCTTCCTTTCTATTTTTATATATCTATTTAGCTTCTGGTTTGCTTTATTTGTTTTTGAATTGACGTAATCGAGTTTTTTTTTTCAACCTTAATAATTTAATGGTTTTCTCTAGTGTGGGCAGTATCTCTATTTGATTGGAAGGTGTATCAATACGTGATGACATTAAATAGGAGTATAGGACCCTGACTCCTCTATATTCTTTATATTTTTCTCCCTAATTTAAGTTCATGTGTGAAGTTCTAGTGTTTAGGGTGATTTTGTTTTCTCCTTAAAATTGGAGGTGAACTGTTGATTTTGTATAATATTTTATTCAATCAAACTGTTTGGCATCTTCCTATTGGGATGAATTTAAAAATCATTTACATGTTTTCTTTTTTCCTGATAAAAGTTTATGTAATTTGTTAGCCACAGCTATGTACTGGCTTTTGATTTACTGTTTGGAGGGAGGTGGGGTGGGGTGGGGTGGGGTGCAGTGAGTAGTCTTCAGATTTCAAGACTTGAATTTTGGTTGATCGAAACACACTTTGAATTAAATGATAATTTGGAATATCTGCTAGCAGATTGGTTTTCACCAGCCACGGTGCATCGACTTGAGAGACAAGCAGTGCCACATTTCTTCTCTGGAAAGTCACCAGAACATACTCCAGAGAGGTACATGGAGTGTAGGAACTACATAGTTGCAAGATACATGGAGGACCCAGGGAAGAGGATTGCAGTCTCTAACTGCCAGAGGTTGTTGGTTGGTGTTGGTAATGAAGATTTAAATCAAATTTTCAGGTTCCTTGATCACTGGGGAATTATCAATTACTGTGCTGAGGGGCCAAGCCACGAGCATTGGGACAGCGAGATTTGCCTGAAGGAGGAAACAAGTGGTGCAATCTGTGTGCCATCAGCTGCTTTAAAATCCTTAGATAGTTTGATCAAATTTGACAAGCCCAAATGTAAATTCAAAGCTAACGAAATTTATTCATCGCTGACGACACACAATGGCAATATTTCCGATTTGGATGACAGAATAAGAGAGCATCTATCTGAAAATCATTGCAATTGTTGTTCTCGTCCTCTTCCAATTATATACTACCAGACACAAAAAGAGGTACACTGGCTTTCAATTGCTTTTGTCATATCAATAACATGCTAGATGAAAAGAGGAATAGAAGTCTGTCAGTTGTTGATTATCACATGTGAACGTGGATTATCAGGTTGATTAGAAGTCTGTCAGTTGTTGATTATCAATTTTTCTTCCTCTTCTGTTTCTCCCAGTGGTGGCTGCAATCTCTTTCTCAAATACATATATCAACATACCTTTCCATATCAACTATACATGAACATGCTGATATATTTTTAGATATATTTTTATTACATGTCAATGGCTCTTTAATTCCATGCAAATTTGAATCTAAAACTATGCAATTGTCTGTTCGCTGCTGTTAAGTACTCATGCCTTGAAATTCAGTCTTGAATGGACAATCTGCCATTTAACCATAGTAGAGCCTGACAGCTGACAAATGATTGCCAGTTTGTGAGATAGATGTTTCTTGATTAATATAGCCTAGTTGGGGCTTTTTCATGTAATGCTAGTGTAAAGAACCAATTCAACCCAACGGCTTAAGCAGTTGGATGAGGTTACATTAACGGTTTTATATATATCTATGTATATTATTTTAAAAGTTGGCATTCCTCTGCAAGGAAGCATTTGCCTGTTAGAGAATAATATTAAAAAGGCCTTCACCTAACACCTTATGGTTTTGGGTTGAAGTGGTTTTTTACATGATATCAGCGCTTCAGTGACCATAAGGTTACGAGTTCGATCTTCAACCCCCCCCCCCACTTGTGGAATTAAATAAGCATAAGGTGAAACCAAAAAAAATTTTGGGCATATACAATATCCACGTTTCAAGTCTAAAGGGCTCTTACGTGAGGGTATGTGTTAGGGAAAAATGCAGAAGTTTTCCGCTATATTATCATCATGGTTGTCAAACTCTCGAGTAAACTCGCAAACTCTACCGAGTTTACGCTTCTGGTCACCCTCACCGTTCCCGCTTCACTGCAAACTCGCTTTTGGCACTCAAACGGTAGAAGCTTCGTGTTTTTTGGCAAACTCTTAAACTCTTACGAGTTTAACGATTTCAAGAAAATGGAGAAAAACCCATGGACCCGAAAATTTTACCTGAAACCCAAAAAACCCATGGCTTTTTTTTAACACAAAAAACCTTAATACCCGGTTTCAGCCGCCACCTCCTTGCTCAGTGAGAGACGATGTCGCGACTCCTGCTCCACCGTCTTCTCCGACGTGCTTCGTCGTCCTTCTGCTTCTCCGCTTTCTTCTCTTCCAATTTCTCCATGGAGGGCTCTGTGGAGGATTTGGGAGCCCCGAAGTCATGGGAGTATGATGAGAAGCTGAAATATGTATATAAAAGAAGGGAGAAGAGGAATCAACATAAGCCAATTAAGGTGGGCAATTTACAAACAGCGGATGGGCCAATTAAGCTGAGTCCAAAGGGGGCAAGCCCAAAAGAAATGGAGCCAAGGGTAACAGATGCTGAAGAGCAGGAACAGGTGCAAGTGGTCAGCATGGGATGCATTGATAAGGAAGAGCACGTATCATAAGTTGGTTATAACCAATTGTGGGAAAGGGTGAGAAGTTTGTTAGAGGAGAGAGAGTAGGAGGGATGATATAAGCAAGGCAAGGGTAAGAGTAGGGGTATGCAAAATGTATTATTCAATTCAGTGGTGAATTGTGGGGAAGGGTACTGTGGAGTCCCTTAGTGTCATTTACTTTCAGTCTTTGTTTGCATTTTCCTTCAAGGCTGTATCAGCCATTGTAATGCTTGCTGCACTGTTTCATTAAGGTGCCATTTTAATTGAATTTGAGTTTGTTTCTTTTAACTCCAAATTGTGGTTTCATCAATTTGGTATCAAAGCTTCAGATCCTTGGAGCGTTATATGGTTCATACGAGAATGGAAGGGAGAGTTGAAGTGTTAGAACGAAGAGCTACGGTTGTGGATGGAAGGATGGAAGAGATGACAGAATCCATGAGACAATTGAGAGACACGGTGCTGGCTTATATGGACCGAGTGGACCAACGTGACGGCAACTCGGCGAACAACAATGGGAACCAATATGGGGAGAATGAAAACAGAGGAAATCAAAATGAAGAAGACGAGATAAGAGGGGGAGGTAACGGAAGGAACATAAGGGAGGAAGACCGTATCCGACGTTTGGAGGTCCCTTATTTTGCAGGGGAAGACCCGTATGGGTGGATCTATCGAGCGGAGAGGTATTTCAGGATCAATCAGATACCACCGGAAGAACAAATTGAAGCAGCTTCGATTTGTATGGAGGGTAAGGCGTTGAACTGGTTTCAATGGTGGGAGGCTCGGAATCCGGGAATTAACTGGGGGCAATTTAGAGCGGCAATCCTTCAGAGGTTTCACACATCCTCATCTGGAAATCTGTTCGAAGCGTTAATGTGCCTCCGACAAACGAACACGGTGGCAGAATACCGTGAAAGCTTCGAGATGATGGCGGTGCCGTTGAGAGACGCGGACGAAGAGATAATGAGAGCAGCTTTTCTGAATGGGCTGAAGGAAGAAATACGAGCTGAGATTCGTTTGCACCGGGTGGGAACGATGGAGGAGATGATGTCTCTTGCCCAGAAGGTGGAGGAAAAAGAAAACGTGTTTGGGAAGAAGATGATGGGGTGGGGCAGAAGTGGGTTTGGGGGAAATGGGCCGGGTTACCATTCACGGCCCGCTCTCACAACACGGGTTAATAATGCAGCTAGCGAGGTTTTTGGAGGAGCAAGTGGGTCACGAAATGGGCCTACCACAAAAGGGCCCAATACTACTAACTTCACAAGAAACTCAGCCCAAACCAATAACAACTCTCAGGATGAGACATTAGGGCACACGAATAACAAAGGGGAGGGACAAGGTTCGACGGCAGGAACCCAAGCAGCTGTCGACGGCGCGGCTGACAGACGCGGGACGGCTTACCGCCGACTGTCGACGGAGGAGATAGCTGATTACCGGCGGCGGAAACTATGCTTCCGTTGCGATGGGCCATATTCCGCAGATCATGTCTGTGGAAACCCACGTCTTAATGTCCTGTTGTTGGGGGTCGATGAAGAAGACGAGCACGGGGAAGAGGAAATGAGAAACGGAATGAAGGAAGGGGAACAACACATGCGACTGAGCGTGCATAGCATCGTTGGAGTCACTTCCAACCGATCTTTCAAAGTGTGGGGAGAACTCTTAGGGCGTCGAATCATCGTGCTGGTGGACACGGGGGCTACCCACAACTTCTTCCATGAGCAGTTGGCCAAGGATCTGGGTGTTCCCATCGACACCAAGCAAAGCCATACCATTGAGGTGGGCGATGGACACTGTATACAAAGCGGTGGGGTATGTAAACAACTCCGATTTACTTTTCCTGGTTTGATAGTCATACAGGATTTTTATTTGTTTCCTCTAACGGGAGTGGATGCTATTTTGGGATTTGAATGGTTGGAGGGATTGGGGGAGATAAGGGCAAACTTCCGTGAGCTAAGTTTAAAGGTACCCACTCAAGAAGGGATGGCAGAGTTGAGAGGAGATCCGACGTTAACAAAGAGTTTGATGTCTTATAAGAAGGTGGGAAAGAACTGGAGGAAGGGAGCAGAGATGTATTTGATCACGTTGGGATTGTTGGAGGAAAAGAAGAGGGGAACAAAGGAGGTGAGTGGGAAACTGGGGAAATTAATTCATCAGTTTGATGATGTATTTCAAACACCTACTGGGCTTCCACCCCAACGAGAGTGTGACCACCGAATACCACTCAAAGAGGGGGCGGACATACCAAACATCAGACCGTATAGGTACCCACACTATCAGAAGACAGAGATCGAGAAGTTTGTCAAAGATATGCTGCTATCAGGCATGATTCGTCCTAGTAATAGTCCCTTCTCAAGCCCTCTGATTATGGTTAAAAAAAAGGATGGGAGTTGGAGATTCTGTGTAGACTATAGAGCACTGAATCGGGGTACTATCACGGATAAGTTTCCGATGCCAATCATTGACGAGCTGCTGGATGAGTTGGGAGGAGCGGTGATATTCTCTAAACTTGATTTGAAGTCCGGATATAATCAGATCAGAATGTGTGAGGGGGATATTGAGAAGACGGCGTTTCGAACACACGAAGGACATTACGAATACCTCGTGATGCCTTTCGGGTTAAAAAATGCCCCGTCAACATTTCAGTCACTAATGAACAGCATTTTTCGTTCTTTCTTACGAAAATTTGTGTTAGTATTTTTTGACGATATCTTGGTGTATAGCAAGGGGGTATCTGAACATATGGAGCATTTAACACAGGTTTTGGAGGTCCTCAGACAGAATTGTTTGCAAGCCAATTTTAAGAAATGCAGTTTTGGTCAAGAGGAGTTGGAATACCTTGGTCATATAATTAGCCAAGAGGGGGTGAAAACAGATCCTTGCAAAGTGGCAGCCATTAAGGAGTGGCCCAAGCCGGTCAATTTGAAGGGACTCCGAGGATTTTTAGGCATTACCGGGTATTACAGGCGTTTTGTCCGGAATTATGGTGTGATAGCAAAACCGTTGACCCAACTCTTAAAGAAAGATAATTTCAAATGGGATCAGCAGGCTGATGATGCTTTTGAGGAGTTGAAACGGGTAATGATGGGGCTGCCTGCACTGTCTTTACCTGATTTTGAAAAACAGTTTGTGGTGGAGACCGACGCTTCAGGCATTGGGATGGGTGCAGTGCTTATGCAAGACTCTTCGCCAATTGCATTTCTCAGCCAAGCTTTTTCTGAGGCTGGCCGCAAGTTATCTGTTTATGAAAGGGAGCTCAAAGCAATAGTGGTGGCAGTGCATAAATGGCGTCATTATCTTATGGGAAATAAATTTATCATCCGCACGGATCAAAAGAGCCTTAAATTTCTTACTGAGCAACGGTTGATGGCAGAGGGTCAACAGAAGTTGGCAGCTAAATTGTTAGGCTTTGACTTTGAGATCCAATATAAACCTGGTGTGGAAAATAGAGCAGCTGACTCCCTTTCACGTGTAATGGAATTTAAAGGGATCACCTTATTATCCAGCCCAGACTTGCTGTTGTTAGCTGATGAGTGTTCGAATGACGCCACAATTCACAACATTATGATGGATATTGTACAGAATTCAGAGTCTCACCCGGGTTATACGGTCAGTAGAGGGTGTCTATGGTTCAAAGGAAGGCTGGTAATTCCCAAAGACTCGCCCCGCAAACAGATCCTGCTCCAGGAATTCCATGCATCACCGTGGGGTGGACATTCGGGTGAATTACGCACTTTTAAAAAAATTTCAGCTTTGTTTCATTGGAAGGGCATGAGGCAGGAAGTGGCAGCTTTCGTCCAGGCTTGTACCATTTGTCAACAACAAAAATATTGTCAACTGTCACCGGCGGGACTGTTGCAACCACTTGGAGTTCCTAATCAGGTATGGGAGGAAATATCTATGGATTTTATTGGTGGCTTGCCAAAATCTCAAGGGAAAGATACTATCTTTGTGGTAGTCGACCGTCTCAGTAAGTATGCCCATTTCATTTGCTTATCACATCCATTTACTGCTCAACATGTCGCTGCTGTGTTCATCAGTGAAATAGTGCGCTTACATGGTTTTCCCAAGGCAATCGTATCGGACCGAGACCGTGTCTTCATCAGTAATTTTTGGAGGGAGCTTTTTCGTTTAACTGGTACTAAATTGCGGTTCAGTTCCGCATATCACCCTCAAACGGATGGCCAAACGGAGGTGGTAAATCGCACGGTGGAAACCTATCTTCGCTGTTTTATTGGACAGCATCCTAAAGGTTGGGTTAAATGGATTCCGTGGGCGGAATTTTGGTTCAACACCACATATAATCGCTCTATCCAAATGACACCGTTTCGAGCTCTATATGGGAGGGATCCTCCCATGCTTATTCAGTTGGGGTCGGCCCAAACAAAACTGGATGCAGTGGA
>JAVKPL010000239.1:0-14267 GCA_032173675.1 Gastrolobium villosum
TATTATTGATATACATCGAAGTGAACCATTGGGCGGAGTTTTCTCCAGAACCTCTTGGTTACTGAGATATATCCGTATATCTCACCCCGTCTCGGGGCATTATTTCAGGATGTACCAGTGGATATGGAGCAGCGGGCAAGAAGCCCGCATGATGACGAGTGGAGCAGTGGTGCATAGTTTAGCTATCATGTCATTTTAGTTTATGGATTTATTTGGCAAGTGAAGTGTAATATGTAAATATTTGTAGTTTAAAGTTAAAGTTGTAAATGTAAATGTAATCCAGTGTTGTAAATGTACCATGGATGTATGTAATATGATGGAAGGGCTTTAGGCCTATTGTAGGTTTATGATTATCTGCATTATGGTTTATGCATGAAATTGAATGTTAGTTATTAAAACTATAAAGGATTTAAAAGTAATATGCTTATGTTTTAAGTGTATATTGGATTGGGTTGTAAGTGCCCCAAGGCGTTGTTGGACCTTGTGTGTGCCACCCATTGGATTTTGCTGGATTTCAGGTGTATTAGTGGTGTTAAACAGGTTATGCAAATTTGGGGATTTTAGGAAATACAAAGGAAACTCTGGCGAATTTTCTGTAGAATTGGCAGTTTTTGGGTGAACTTTGGAAGAGCGTATCTCTCTCCATAGTGGTCCGATTGGGACGTGCATACGCCATTTTGAAGCTTAAGATGTCCCCTACGTTGTGTCAAAAGCCTAGGTTCATTGGTGGTGTGCGCAGCCCATGGGGGCTGTTTTCACGTACTGCCCTGTTCTGTCCTGTTTTAGTGGGCAGATTTGGGGTAGTTTTGAGAAATTAATTCCCGCTTCGTTACTTGGTCAAATTAAGCATACGATATATCAAATCGAAGTTTGAGGTGTCTATTTTATGGTGTAAAAGTTTGAGAGTCATTGGATAGGCGGTTAGGTACAGTTTATTCCATGAAGATTGTAGGTTTTAGGCTGTTTTGGAGTTGGTAGGCAATGTTGTTTGTCCATCTTCAAACGGCGATAACCGGAGCTCACGAGCTCGGAATCGAGTGTGTGATAGCTTGTTAGAAAGGTAATTGAATAAGAAAAAAAGATAACCCATATTTTAAGTTTGGATTTTGATTTTGTGTCCGTAGGAAAACAAATTAGCAAATCCGGTTAAGTGGTAAAAACGTAAAAGTGAGGAATTGGCTAAGTGGGTTTATGGGAACCCCTTAGTGTCTTGTATGTAGTAGATTAAAATGTATAAACAATTTAAGTAAGTCTTCCGCTAGTGTTACAGTTGCGATCACAGCTTTTAATTATTACGCTTTTTATGTTTTAACTGTTCGCGTAATAATCGGAAAAAGTTTACTCGCATTTTTATAAATGAACTGCTGTGATTGTAACTGCGCTTAATATCATAATTAATGTTAACAATACCGGTGTACAACGGGCTGTTACAATAAGCACTTGCACATAACAACTCAATAGCATTTCAATAAAGCAATATATGAAAACAACATTATGCATATAAACCATCCCCCATGGGACATGGTGGAACCAACAATGGCTAAATTGAGGACACGAAAGCTTACCTTGCAAGCTAACTATCCAAGCCAAGAGTCCAATCAACTCGAAGTCCACACACAGCAGAACCACGATCTGTTTTGGACCAACAACAATATCAATATTCATACTCTACAAGCATATACATAAAGACAACGCCTTCCTCCTACTTTTCATGTCTTTAGGCTCCTCACAAAGCCATAAGACCTGAATCACTTAGATTTTGACTTAGTTAATCATTACAGAAGTCCACGTTACTCAATCTAGGGTCAACACACCCCAAACACACTTCTGTATGAACAATACAGTTACTGTTCTCGAAAACCCAGAATATCCGGATATATGTCGGGGCCATATCCGGATATCAATATCCGGATATCATATCTGGATATTTCGTGATAGAATGCAGTTTCTACATTTCGCGAGATATCACTCCCAAGGTTCGGTTTTTAACCCATAAGGACGGCCAAGCATGCATTTTTATTCACTTTTAGGTTCATATTCAGGTTGGTTACTCATTTAACTCATTAACATGCCAAGATTCAACCTTTAAACGAAGAAAACTCATGATCAAGGTAGGGAACATACCCAAGGCTTCAAAACAGAAGCAACAATGGCTCTTGGAGCTCACTATGAAGCTCCCAAGGTGCAGGTTACAAGGAACACGAAAATGTGTAGCAAGGTTGGCCCTTTCACCATAAAGTTCAACACTTGAAGCTTCCACCACCAAGGAAAATGCCTCATCCAAGAAAACTCAGAAACACAGCACTAAGAACTTCCCAAAACAACAACCCCAACTCAGCCAAAGCTGGGCCTCACCCCCACAAGGCTACTTCACACTATCTCAAGGGGTTTAGGTGAAGGTTCAAGGAAGAAAAATGATCACTTGGTTCACAAAAAAGTGAGGAGGAAGCAATGGAATAGTGTCTAACAGACCAGCCTCCCAAGGTGTCACGTAAAAATTGATATGGCCTAGGGTTTAGAGCCAAAAATGAGTATTTATAGTGGTTTAAGTCTTAAACACACAGTTAGGGGTGTAAATGGGCCAGGCTACACGTTAGGGGCCTCTGGCCCGGCCTACTTTTGGCCTGGTCTGGGCCAGCCTACTTACAAAACGAGACAGGCTTGGGCTAATTATAAAGCCTCCTTTCAAATTAGGCCACAGGCCTATATTGTAAAGCCTGGGCCATGCTGGCCTATATTTTTAAAGAATTTTTTTAATAAAATTTATTTTATATAATAGAGTTTAGGACAACGATCTTTTCTTCCTTTTTGCTACGTTTGGTCCACACAAGATGCGCTGTTGTTTGTTCTCCATCTCCAACCTGTTGGGTCCGTGACTTTTATTAAAGTCATGGGAGTTGGGACCCATGGTTTTGAAATTTCAAAAAGAAAAAGATAAAAAGAATAAGAAAGGGAGCGTCAGAGAAAGATAATTGAATAAGAACAAAAAGAAAAAAAAAAGAGAGAAAGAGAGATCGAGACAGAAGCGTCGCACAGAGGAGAAGAAGAAGGGAAGAAGCTCCGGTGCGGTGCAGTGATACTTCATCGGAATAAGCTCAAATTTTAGGGGAGTGTTCGTGGTGTGTAGTAGCTTATACTCACCGATCATTTTGTGGTTTGAAGCTCTCTAGAGCACAAATATGATTTCTTTTTTTTAGAGCTTATTTGGTGACATTTCTCTTTACTCTTCCTCTTGATTTCTATCTTGTTGATGATGTTGTAGGATTCCTCTAAATATAGAAAGAATATATGCAAAATGTCTCTTGGCAGGACAGAGGTCAGGTCAGGCTTCCTGATTTTAAAAAGCAGGCCAGGCCCAGGCCAATATCTTAGCTTGTGGCAGGCTGAGAGGCTGGGCCAGGCTTAAAATATTATATATGGGCATAGCCTATTTATGTTAAAGCTTGGCTAGGCCTGACCCATTTACACCCCTAATTGAAACCCTCATTTCTATTATCAAGCAATATAAAATTTACGCAAATCTTTCCTATATTCTTAAAAAGAATTACAAATAAATACAGAAGGTACAATTTTTTTTAAAATTTAAATTTTTTCGACACATAAGACTATATTCGACACACCAGGAAGCGGGACCCCTATCGGTAGGCCGTTGGCCTTACCACCCACAACAGGTGTTATCTAAATGCAAAGTATAAATCAGAATCATTATTATATTTACCACTTCTTTCAACTAAATCTTAATCGTCAATTTTCGCCAATCTTATGATTATAATTTACTGGGTCAAACTTATTAATTTCCAATAAATGATAACCATCATGTTGGATATTTGTTATACCCCAATTGTTTAATTGATTTAAAATATATTTTGATGATTACAATCAATTTAATGTTAATTTAATTGATAATATTTATTCCGATTTGAATTAGTATTCAAGATAATTGAAAGATTGCATGAAGATTGGAGAAGATGTGGAAGATATCATGAAGAAATATAAAAGCATGGAATCAAATAAAGATTAAGATAGATTTTATCTTTTTAAATTTAATGTAAGAGAAATAAAATATTCTTTGCCAAAGATTTGATTAGGATTGCATTGCATAATAGATTAAGATGTTATTGTTATAAATAGGGCTCATTGCATATTATTTCATATGGAAAAATACAAGAGAGAGAATATATAAGAAAGAAAAGAGAGAATTACATTTTCAAGAATAGGATTCTTTCTTGTGCATCAATTGAAGAGCTTTCTTCCATAGATTCATTCATATATTCATCCTCTGGCAAAGTGAATATTTCTCCATAGGAATTCATATTACCTATATGCTTGAGGAAAAGAAGCACCGAGGTAAATACTTTAATTATAATTTTCTTCTTGACCTTTTTGAAGGTCAGTACTAAAAAACTTGGATAACAGTTCTTGTGTTGGGAAATTGGGATACAACATGTCTCTTTTTCTTTGGAAATTGAGAGTGACTTGAGAACCCTTGTGTGATAGGGTTTTGGAATTCTAAAGGGTTAGGATTTCGAACTGGAAATTAAGGATACCAGTTGGGAATTTGTGTAAGGAGAAGACTAGAAAACTAGGATATTAGAGAACTCTTTGTACACAAGTTTCATAGTGGAGTTGCCCGTCGAATTTCAGTATTCGATTTTAGGGCCCGTGGTTTTACTTTCCTTTTGGGTTTTCCACGTAAAAACTATTGTGTTAATATCTCTCTATCCTTATCTTGATTTATTGCTTTGAGTTAATTTTAATTAGCGAATTATTTTTATAAAACTCAATTCAACCCCCTCTTGAGTTCATCTAGGACTACCACACCAGATTGGCGCCAATCAATAGTTAAAATTTGATTATAAGGGATTAAGCAAAAAAAATTATAAATATAACTTTCATCCATAACCATTATTTATAAAGAAAAATTATTTGTCATTTTAAATGACATATCTTTGTTTATTTTTTGATTTATTTTTGTTATGTTTTCGACCGAATTCGATTTCCGTCGAAAAATTCATAAATATGATTTATTTTCTATTTATTTTTATTATAAGGGTTTTCGACGGCACATTTCTTATAAGTGTGATCTATGTATAGGATTTTACTGTATATTTTTTAAGAAAAATACTATTAGCTTAAATATCACAAGAAATCTTTCGGACAAAATAATATAATTTGATCATAGATATTATATTGTAAGATATATAGCCTAATCAAATGTTTTTCTTGTAATGATATTGATTTTTTAATTCCAACGTCATAAAGAAGTCTCCTAACCTAAAAACGTGGCGAAATATTTTCGAATATTGATTTGATTTCCTAAATTATAATATTGATATTAATTGTAAGATATTGGTCAATAAAATATTTTTTGTAATCACTGAACAGTGAAAACTTTTGATTCAGTTTCCTAAATTATAGTATTGATATTAGCTGTAAGATATTATTTGCTCAACCCAAGTAAATCTTCCGAGTAAGATTTTTTGTAATGAACATTCGAAAATTTAATTCGAACGTAAGTTTCCTAGACTAAAAACCTAGCAAAATATTTGGAATATTGATTCGGTTTCCTAAATTATAAGATCCAATTTATTTCATTATATATCAAATCTTATACTCAATTTCTATAAATTCAATTATTGTGAGACTCAGACTACTTTCTGGATAAATCTTACAGAACATTTTGAGATCAGTCTTTGTTGAAGGTACGACTTTTGTCTTATTACATTTACACTGTCACTTTTTCTTCGTTTTTGTGTTGTTTTCTTTAGATATATGTTGTTTAAGTTTGTTTAAAACTATTGCTTTCTTGATAATTTGATACGTTCTTCTCTCTTTGAATAATTCTTCTCTAAAACATGTCTCTTACGATCCGTTTTTCACAAGAATTTTCATTGTATGGCCATTAGCCATTAGCCATGGCCATTTTGTTTCTCCTTTTCCTTCGCCCTCTAAAGAACCATTCTTTTTTGAACTGTTGATTATACAACAGTGACAAACTCTTACCTTTGCCACCTGAGACCAAGAAAACTAAGGAATTGCGATAGATTTTTTATTCTAATTTAAGCAAGAATGGCATTACTTAAATTATTAATTTTTAGGTATTTTGTGTTGTAGATTTAATTATGTATTACAAGAGGAAGTTCAGTTTTATTTACAAACTTCTGTGTATATGTTGAGTAATTAACTACTTAAGTTCATTGCAAAGGAAAAAGAGAATTAGATTATATGTTAAATATTCGTGTTTAAGTTTTAATTGTATAATTTGAGATAAAGTTCTATTTTATTGACCACTTTTTATATATATATATAGTAGGGAATGAGTCGTTCAAAGACAATCTTCAAACGTATTCCAAATGAAAGAGCTCGGAAATGAACTTCATTGCAGAGAAGGAAGGGACTAATGAAGAATGATACACTTGGCGTTCAAGTAGAAGAGGAAGAGGAATTAGAGACTATTGGTCTGGAACAAGAAGCTGAGGCTATTGGGCTGGAGCGTCAGCAAATGGAAGATATGGTAAGCCCAACTAATAGATGGGCTAAAAGGAATAGAACTAAGCCCAAGTGGATTAGTGACTTTGTGTCGTAAGCAGGAAGAAAGGGTAGTAAGCTTACATGTGTAGACGGTTATGTTAAGTGGGGGTGGGGTGAGAGAAGGTGATGTAAATTTTTGGGGTGCATGACTCTGTTACAGCATTCGTCCTGCTTACAGAAATTTAGGACAAATGCTGTAACAGAGTCATACACCACGAAAATTTACACCACCTTCTCTCACCCCACCCTCACTTAACATAACCGTCTACACATGTAAGCTTACTACCTTTTCTTCCTACTTACGACACAAAATCACTCATCCACTTGGGCTTAGTTCTATTCCTTTTAGCCCATCTATTAGTTGGGCTTACCATGTCTTCCATTTGCTGACGCTCCAGCCCAATAGCCTCAACTCCTTGTTCCGGCCCAATAGTCTCTAATTCTTCATCCTCTTCTACTTGAACATCTAGTGTATCATTCTTCATTAGTCCCTTCCTTTTCTGCATTGAAGTTGCTTTCCGAGCTCTATAATTTGGAATACGTTTGAAGATTGTCTTTGAACGACCCATTCTCTACTACATATATATACAAAAAGTGGTCAATAAAACAGAACTTTATCTCAAATTATACAATTAAAACTTAAACACAAATATTTAACATATACTCTAATTCTCTTTTTCCTTTGTTGTGAACTTAAGTAGTTAATTACTCAACATATACACAGAAATTAGTAAATAAAACTGAACTTCCTCTCGTAATACATAATTAAATCAACAACACAAAATACCTAAAAATTAAGAATACAAGTAATGCCATTCTTGCTTAAATTAGAATAAAAAATCTATCGCAATTCCTTAGTTTTCTTGATCTCAGGTGGCAAAGGCAAGAGTCTGTCACTGTTGTATAATCAACAGTTCAAAAAAGAATGGTTCTTTAGAGGGCGAAGGAAAAGGAGAAGCAAAATGTAAGAACCCGCACCGCTAATTAAGGTAATTAGTGAATTAATTATGATAATTAGAAAATCATTACATAATTGACCCTAATAATTATTAATGGGCTTAGATAATTACAATTAGTGTATAAAAATGCTGAAAGTCGCTTTTCGGAAGAAAAGCGCAGATACCGGTTCTGCTACTCGGTATAAATGCGTACCGGAAAAGTATCCCTGAAAATTATAACGAATGCATGATAATTACTAGAATATTATGTAGGACTTGTAAAACAACTTTCAGGTCAAAATAACGTAATCTGATGCCAGAACTGATACTGGCTATGGAAAAGCGCGTACCAGAAAGGTGCTCCGAAAAATAAAATAAAAATATGACAAATCTTAGAAAAATGTGTAGGTATAGATTCCAAAGTTTGAGATCAAGATCTTTTACTTTGCTATTAAGGCTAATACTGCGCGTGTGTGGCCTTGTGCCTATAAATAGACCTATTTGGCACAAAACCCTAGACATTCTAAAATTTCCTACGTAGGGTGGCTGCTGCCTTGTGTGGAAAAACACTGTTCATGGCTTCTCTTCTCTTTTCTTGAGGTTGAAGCCATTCCCTTCACATTTCTCCTCTTGTAAACACTTGTGAGTGGCTTTGTGAGTATGAGTGGTGGTTTCTTCTGAATGTTGAGTTGCTGGTTGGGAGGTTTTTGGTTCTGAGTTTGAGAGTTGGGAGGAGAGCCATCTTGTTCTTGAGTGGTGAAGCCTCAAGAAGCTTTCTTTGTGAAGAAAGGTCCTTACTTGGGTGAAATTTTCGTGCACCCTTGAAGTCTGTACATTGGAGCTGACTTGTGAGCTCCAAGAGCACCATTGTTGGCTGCTCAAAGCTTGGGGTAAGTTTCCTCACCTTTGATCTTAAGTTTTGATGCTTAAAGTTGATGTCTTGGCCATGTTTAATGAGTAAACAAGAGGGTATAATGTATATGAACCTAAAATGGATTAAAGATGCATGCTTTAACGTGTACATGTGTTAAAAGTTGGATCTTTGGGTTGGATATTCACGAAATGCAGAAACTGCATTCTGTCGTGAGATATCCGGATATTTGTCGAACAGATATCCGGATATCAGTATCCGGATATGGTATCCGGATATTGATATCCGGATATGGGATCTGGGTATCCGGATATGACATATCCGGATATGTCCAGTGTGATATCCGGATATGGCATATCCGGATATGTCCCTTCTGATATCCGGATATCCTGGGTTTTCACAGAACAGTAGCCGTGCTGTGTGAACAGTAAGCTAGTGGGTGTGTGTGGACCCAAGTTGAACTTCTGTAATTAATGAACTAAGTCAGAATCATATGATTAAGGGCTTATGGCTTTGATGGAAGCCTTAAGACGTAAAACGTAAAGGAAAGGCGTAGTCTTTAAGTTGTATGCTTGTTGTGCATAAATATTGATGTATTATTGGCCCATATCAGATTGTGATACTGCTGTTTGTGGACTTGTGAGTGGTTGGACTCTTGGCTTGGATAGCTAGCTTGCAAGGTAAGCTTTCGTGTCCTCGGTTTAGCCATTTTGTTGTTCCACCATGTCCCATGGGGATGGGTTTATGCATGCTGTGTTACATGCTTTATTGTTTTTTGAAAATGCTGTTGAGCTATTTATATGCAATGAGCTTTTATGAGATGCATGTGGTGTCCACCTAGACGGTAAGCCTGAGTATGTAGTACATACAAGATGGTGAAGCTGTGGGTGAGGTGCAGGTAGTATCCATGTACTCATGTAGGTATAGACGTATTCCTACATTTCTCTGGCCAGTAGATTTGATAAACACTCATGGCATGATTAATTGCTGCATCGCATGATTTTGGAACTTATATTGTAAATACTGTTTTAGAACTTATATTACACATGTAAGTGAGCTTGGGGTGGAAACTCCTTGAGGACCCCTTGTCTTACTGAGATTTCTTGTTAGAGATCTCACCCCACGTTTGGGGACGCTTATTTCAGGATCAGGTAATGTTGAGGGCTCAGGCGGCAGGAGGCCAGAGCTGAGTTGATATGATGATATGCTGACTGCTGTTTTGTTTTCCGCTTTGTTTGATTATGTTAATTATGTTGAGACTGTTTTTGGGCATTGTTGCCTTATTTGGTGAGCATGGGGTTTGTCCATGCCACATGGTTTGACTATTGTCTTTTAATTTAATGTTGTAATTAAAGTATCAGGATTTTGACCCAGGCTGCATGTTGTAGTCCTGTGGTTTTAGATACTCACATTATATTTATGTACGAGGTATTCAGTTAGTTGTCTTGCAATTTACATACAGGCAGTATTTTATGAAATTGATTAAGTAATCAAGTTGGTTAAGTTTAATGACGTCATAATTGAGTTAAAGAAAAAGTTATTCCGCATTTTAATTAAGCGTGGCTTAATACGATAGTATGTTAACAATTCGGGTTAACACGGGCTGTTACATTTTATGGTATCAGAGCACTTTCTAGGGAAAAGCCTGTATGTAGTGCAATAACTTAGGATCCGCAGAAGCTGTTGTTCGCCACTTACATGCTGGAGGGCGAGGCCCATGAGTGGTGGACCAATCTTTCTCATGTCTACGAGATGCAGGGCCATGTGATGACGTGGCCATTCTTCGACGAGAGCTTTCTGGGTCAGTACTTCCCTTATGACTCACAGGAGAGGAAGCAGGGGGAGTTTGACCGGTTGGTTCAGGGCTCGTTGTCTGTCGACGAGTACCTGGCCAAGTTTAATGAGCTGGTCAAGTTCTCTCATTTCCGCATGGCGAGACCGACTCCCGTTTTTCTTGCGGCTAAGTTCCGGAGGGGACTTAATGAGGACATTGCTGGACATCTTGCAGGTTCTGCTTCGAGAGACTTCGGAGCTTTAGTACAGTAGTGCTGCGACATTGAGGACTACTGCCATACGAGTCAGGCCAAGAAGGCCAAGGTTGAGGTGCCACAGAGCACTGGTGGTTCTACTCCCTGGAAGAACAAAAATTTTGCGAACAAGGGCAAGGGAAAACAGTTGGCGGCTAAGCAAGCGCCAAATCAGTTTAGAAAGACTGCTACTCAGGGGAACGCCGCTAGACCTCCTGCTCCCAGATGCTCGGGATGCGGGAAGTCACATTTTGGGCCATGCTCTACCGGTCAGTTGATTTGTTTCCAGTGTGGCAAGGAGGGCCACTATTCCAGAGATTGCCCGACGGCGAGAGTTGCTGCAGTGCAGGCTGTGCCATTGCAGATGGTTCCTACTGGGGCACCAGCCGTGCCACCTTCTACGGGGCGTGTTTATACTTTGGATCGTCAGCAGTCGGACAGAGCTCCGAACCTGGTCAGAGGTACTGTTACCATTGGTGGTTCAGCTGTAGATGTATTGTTTGATTCCGGGGCAACGCACTCTTTTGTTGCTACCCCTATTACTGTGGGGCTTGAGTTGCCCAGTGATGTGCTTTCTCCACCGATGCGGGTGACCACCGCCACCGGAGAAAAATGTTTGACCTCCACTGTTCATCGCGATGTAGCGTTTCAGTGGGATGGCCGTGATTTCTCGGTAGATCTGATAGGATTGCCGATGGCCAACCTTGAGATTATTCTGGGCATGGATTGGTTGTCCAGAAACTGTGCAATGATTGATTGCTGTGCCAAGAAAGTGGTGATGTCTCCGGGTGGGTCCACAGCCAGTTCCTCACCGTTCATTTCAGTCCTGCAGGCGAGGAGAGCCTTGAGAGCAGGGGCATTTGGCTATGTCATGTTGGGAGGTTTGGTGAGTGGGACACAGGAGGATCTCACTGGCATTCCTGTGGTGAGGGAATTCCTCGAGGTGTTTCCCGAGGAGATTCCTGAGTTTCCACCGCAGAGGGAGATAGAGTTCTCCATAGATTTATTGCCTGGTGTGGGGCCTATCTCATTGGCTCCATACCGGATGTCGCCACCAGAGTTGGCGGAGCTGAAGAAACATATTGAGGAGCTTTCAGCGAAAGATTTTATTCGGCCGAGTGTGTCTCCCTGGGGAGCACCGGTCATTTTTGTGAAAAAGAAAGATGGGACCATGCGGTTGTGCACCGACTACAGACAGTTGAACAAGGTGACAATCAAGAACAAGTATCCTCTTCCACGCATTGATGATTTGCTGGATCAGCTCAGGGGTGTTTGCATATATTCCAAGATCGATCTCCGGTCCGGTTACCATCAGATACGGGTAAAGCCGGAGGATGTTCCAAAGACAGCGTTTCGCTCGAGGTACGGGCACTACGAGTACTTGGTGATCCCGTTTGGACTCACCAATGCACCCGCAGTGTTCATGGACTACATGAACAGGATTTTCCAGCCGTACCTGGATCAGTTTGTGATCGTCTTCATTGACGACATCTTGATTTACTCCAAGACGGAGGAGGAGCATACTGAGCACTTGAAGATTGTTTTGCAAGTGCTAAAAGAGAAAAAGCTATATGCTAAGCCGTCAAAATGCGAGTTTTGGATCAAAGAGGTGAAATTTCTGGGTCATGTAATTTCTGCTAATGGAGTTGCAGTTGATCCTAACAAGATTGAGGCCGTGATGGACTGGGAGAGGCCCAAGACGGTTACAGAAGTGAGAAGCTTCTTGGGTTTGGCCGGGTACTACAGGAGGTTCATAGAGGGATTCTCCAGGATGGTGCTACCGATGACTCGCCTTACCCGAAAGGAGACTCCATTCGTGTGGACACATGAGTGTGAGGAGTGTTTCCAGGAGTTGAAGGAGAGACTGACTACTGCTCCTGTGTTAGTCCTTCCTGATCCTGCGGAACAGTTTGAGTTATACTGCGATGCCTCTGGTAAAGGATTAGGCTGTGTGCTGATGCAGAAGGGGAAAGCGGTTGCTTACGCTTCAAGACAGTTGAAACCTCATGAGGAGAACTACCCGACTCACGACTTGGAGTTGGCAGCCATTGTTTTTGCTTTCAAGATTTGGAGGCATTACCTGTTTGGCATGAAGTTTGTTGTATTCAGTGATCACAAGAGCCTGAAGTATCTGTTTGACCAGAAGGAGTTGAACATGAGACAGCGTAGATGGATGGAGTTCTTGAAGGACTACGACTTTGAGTTGAGGTACCATCCTGGCAAGGCCAATGTGGTAGCCGATGCTTTGAGTCGGAAAGCCGTGAGCTTATCCAGCTTAATGATGAACCACTACGAGATGATCGAGAAGTTCAGAGACTTGAGAGTGAACTCCTTGTTTGGGGGTGCACTGCTTGAAATGGAAACAGCAGAAGTGATTAATGAGCTGATGGAGAAGATTAAAGAGGCGCAAGTGCAGAGAGAATGCCTTGATTATGTGAAAAACCAGGACGGTGTGTCTTGGAACGCTGATGGTTTATTGCTGTTCCAAAAGAGGATTGTTATTCCTCGAGGGCCATTGACTGAAGAAGTTATGGCAGAGGCTTATAAGGGCCGGTTCACTATCCACCCTGGTGCTACAAAAATGTATCAAGACTTAAAAAGAAATTTTTGGTGGCCGGGCATGAAGAAGGACATAGCGGTCTACGTGTCCAAGTGTTTGATATGTCAGAAAGTGAAGATCGAGCACCAGAAACCGTCTGGTAAACTTCAACCTCTTGAGATTCCACAGTGGAAGTGGGAAAGTATTTCCATGGACTTCGTGGTGGGATTGCCTAAAACTCAGGCTGGTTGTGACTCTATCTGGGTCATTGTGGACAGATTGACTAAGTCTGCCCATTTTCTTCCAGTGAAGGTGAGCTTCACTACCGAGCAGTTGGCCAAGCTATATGTCCGCGAGATTGTGAGGCTTCACGGGGTGCCCGAGAGTATCATCAGTGATAGGGACCCGAAGTTCACATCTCGGTTCTGGGAGGCGCTGCAGGAGGCTTTTGGTACGCAGTTGAGATTGAGTACCGCCTATCACCCTCAGACTGACGGTCAGACTGAGCGGACCATCCAGACATTGGAGGACATGCTGAGAGCTTGCACGTTGGAGCAGGGTTATGCATGGGATAGGTACCTTCCGTTGGTAGAATTCTCGTACAACAACAGTTTTCATGCTAGTCTGGGCATGGCACCCTACGAGGCGCTGTATGGTAGGAGGTGTCGGACTCCTACCTGCTGGTCTGAGGTTGGAGATAAAGAGTTATTTGGCTTGGACTTTGTCCAAGATACTACCCTACAGATCCAGATGATCAGAGAAAAGTTGAAGCAGGCGCAGAATCGCCAGAAAAGCTACTATGATGTCAAGCATCGACCACTGGAGTTCAGTGAGGGTGAGCACGTGTTTGTGAAACTTTCACCTGTCACCGGTGTTGGACGGGCACTCGGAGTGAGGAAGTTGAGCCCGCGGTTCATTGGGCCTCCAGATCCTTGGTAGAGTAGGACCAGTTGCCTATCGACTTGCCTTGCCTCCGAACCTAGCCAACATCCACGACGTGTTTCACGTGTCTCAGCTTCGGAAGTACATAGCAGACCCTTCGCACGTGGTGCAGCCGGATGATGTGGAGATTCGGGAGAACCTAAAGACTCCCGTCGGACCACTCAAGATTCTCGATCGAGGCGAGAAACAACTTCAAGCAAGATCATTCCGATGGTCAAGGTGCAGTGGACTGGGCGTAGTCCCGAGGAGTGCAAATGGGAGCGAGAGGATGAGCTTCTCCGACAGTATCCCGACTTCGAGACAGGTATGTTTCTGATTTTGAGGACAAAATCCTTAAAAAGGTGGTAAATGTAAGAACACAACAGGCTGAATTAAGGTAATTAGTGAATTAATTATGATAAATAGAAAATGATTCCATA
>JAVKPL010000240.1:0-14107 GCA_032173675.1 Gastrolobium villosum
ACGAAGAATTAGGCATAATCAAGTTTATGGGAAGTCATAAAAATCTAAAATCTTTGTCTCTTATATGGAAGGCTCAATCTTAGAAGAAGCGAAAATTATTAGAAGGCTTAAACTTATAGGAAGTGCTAAAAATCTAAAATCTTTGTCACTTATGGGAAGGCTCAAACTTAGAAGAAGCGACACTTATGAAAAGACCCAAACTTATGAAGAAGTGAAAATGGGCGTGAAATCAAAATCCTGCTTAACTTCCCATAATCCAGTTTCCGATCGAGATGACTCGCTAAAAAAACATTAATAATGGAATGACAAATTAAACCCGTAGACAGCATGGAATAAAACAGAAAAACAGCAAAAATAAAATAAAATTAAATGTCATCACTTTAATAAATAACATTGAAAAAGAAGAGCTCCAATTTTATTTTCTTTTTTCTTTTTCAAGTGAGTGTGTTCAAATAACAGAACGATTTAGTTAAATTGAATCTAGGTAGTGAATAAATTATTATGATTTAGTTCAATAACTAAATGAACCATATCTTAGGCATGTGTGACAGTGTTTAGGTTTTAAATTATTTCCTCATAAAAATTAAATAAATAAATAATACGAGTAAATGATCTAAAACCTAAATATAGCGTGATTTAATTTCACGCTGATTATATAATATAGTATAAATATTTTTAAAGTCTTTAAATAAATATTTTATAGTAAATTTATTAATGTACATACCCAATAACATTTTCTTGGGTACACCACAACTTATTCCTTATTTTATGCTTCTATTTTTGGCATGGAACCAAGCAAGCAATTATTTATTAATTATTGAGTTATTCATATTTTCATAACGGGGCCAAGAAAAATATGAATGATAATAATTTGATTTTATATCATTTATTCATTGTTATTGGGTATGCTATATATATATTATTTTTTAAATTCCGTACGAATTTTCTTTATTTAAAATGTTTTTAATAGCTTAAATTACTATTAAATTTAAAATATAATAGAAAATTAATATAAGAAACACTCTATGGTCCATGTGCTCGCGGCCTTGTGTTCTGGTTATGCACTTGGAATTTGGGATTGCTCCGAGATTCAATCTAATGTTTTTTTTATTTTTTTATTTTTTTAAGTAAGATGGAGGGGCAAAGCCCCAGACAACGCAAGCAAGATGATTACACAGCCTCCTGGTCCAACAAGGGACCTAAACCAGCAGGGGCAGCAGGAAGAAGAACAAAACCATCCTGCGCATTGATACAATCACTAGCTAACCAGTCAGCACACCTGTTACTAACCCGAGGGGCATGAGAGAATACCAGCTGCCAATCCTCATCTTTCCAAGAAATAATACTTTTGATCAGATTCGAATGGGGGCAACTAATCTTGCATCCGTTTATCAGTTCGATCGCCAGGAGAGAGTCACTCTCAATCATCAGATTGTGAATGCCCTCCTCCCACGCGACTTGAAGTCCCTTGAGAATTGCCCAAAGCTCAGCCGTCAAAGGGGAGCACTTGCCAATAATGAAGGTGAAGCCAGTAAGCCACTCCCCTTTCTCGTTTCTGATCAACCCACCACAGGAAGCTTGCCTTTCACAGCCCCATCCACGTTGAGCTTCATCCAACCAGGGGGAGGGGGAATCCATTGGATCCAAGGCTTACTCACCAAGAGATCCTCGTTCTTCAGTTGGCAGGCCATTGCCACTTTAAACTCATGGATGTAGTTCCTGATAACAGAAGACGGATTAAGAGGTTTCTTGAAATGGGAGTCATGAAGCTCGGAATTTCTCCAATCCCAAAGGAACCAGATGGTGGAAAGGAAGATGTCCTCCCAAAAAATGCCAGGGCCAATGCACCAGTGGACAGAAAAGTTCCACCTGAACCAGTCTTCAAAGTTTAAACTGAAAAAGTCTCGAACCTGCTTTCTACCCAACAACACTCTCCACACTTGGGCAGCGAAGGGGTAGTCTCTGAGGACATGAATGGGGTCTTCGATACTGTTCGGGCAAGAGATGCAGTTTAGGTCTCCTCCCCACCTGGCTGTTTTATTCCTGGTGAGGATTCTATCATGGAGGGCCAGCCAGGCAAAGAATCTGATCCGCATGGGCCCCTTCCAGCTCCAAATTTTTCCCCAAATTTGGATGGTGGCCAAGAACTCAAATCCCATTATGGACTTATAAGCACTTTTCATAATCTCCTTGTCCCTTGTCTCATCCTTCCAAACAAGCACGTCTGGCCCAAATCCTCTAGCCGGAGGGATAACATCTTTAATGTGCTGCAAATCCTTCTCAAGGAGGTAATGACGAATGATACCGAAGTCCCAGTCCCCAGTGATTTGGGAGACCATCTCCGCACACTTCAGCTGACTCACCTTAGTGTCAAGAGGACAAATAGCCACGTTCACTAAGGGGCTCACCGCATTCATCCAACGGTCCTGCCAGAAAAGCACCTCAGAGCCATCCCTCACTTCCCACTTGAGCATGCTAAGGAAATCCTTCCAGGATCTCCCTAATCCTTTCCAAAGGGGCGAGTCATAGCTCTTGATGATCACATCCCACTTCCAATCCGAGCCGCGACCATACTTCCCTACGAGAACCTTGACCCAAAGCTCCTCCTGGCTATTAATTAATTTCCACGCTATCTTGTAAAGGAAAGCTTCATTAAAGGCTTTTAGGTTGATGATACCCAAGCCTCCCGAGCCAATAGGCCTACACAGACAGTCCCACTTTATAAGATGAGGCTTCCTTTTCTCCGAAGAGTCACCCCAAATAAACGCCCTTTGTAATTTCTCAATGTCATTGCAAATGGTCGAAGGGATAACACCATGTTACATATGATAAGAAGGAATAGCACTAATCACAGATTTGGCCATGGTAGTTCTGCCAGCCAACGAGAGACAGCTACTCTTCCAACCAGCAAGCCTACTTCTCACCCTCTGAAAGACTGCCTCGTACTTCTGCCTTTTTCCACGACCATGGTACAGGATCGCCCCAAGATACTTCCCCAAGGAGTCATCTTGGTTAAACCCACTGGCATGGGTGATTTCCTCCTTCACTCTCTCGGACGTGTTCTTGGAGAAATATATTATGGTCTTCTCTATGCTCACCGCCTGACCAGACATGTTACAGAACTCTTGAAGACAATCGATCATAGTCTCCAATTGATCAAGAGTGGCCTCCCCAAAAATGACTAGGTCATCTGCGAACATAAGGTGAGAGACCCCAGGGCCTTTTTTGCCAACTTTCATTGGTTTCCATCTCTTTCCTCTGATCTTCTCAGCTATGATGTGGGATAGCTTGTCCATACACAGCACAAAGAGGTAAGGCGAAATAGGGTCTCCTTGCCTAACTCCTCTCGAGGGAGAGAAGTTTTTAGTCTTGCTACCATTCCAAATAATTTGAAGCTGGGGGAGGATATACAGGCATGGATAAGAGAACGCATCGTGAGCGGGATGCCTATCTCCTCCAGAACCTTGTTGATGAAGGACCAGCTCAGCCTGTCATAGGCTTTGACCAAGTCTATTTTAATAGACATGAAGGCTCTTTTCCCCCTCTTCCGGTTCATAGAGTGCGTCAACTCCTGCACCACTATGATGTTGTCATGGATGTTCCTTCCCGGAACAAAACACGACTGAAAAGGGGAGACCATCTTATTCATCACTTGCTTGAGCCTGTTGGTAATAATCTTAGTCACCGTCTTGTAAGTGACGTTGCACAGAGAAATAGGACGAAAATGCCCAAAGTTCTCCGGATTGTTCACTTTGGGGATTAGGACCAGCAGAGTTTGGTTAACTAAGCGGATACCCTCTGGGTGAAGGAAGATCTTTCTCGCATCCCTAGCAATACTCCCCCCAATCTCTTTCCAGTTCTTTTGGTAGAACGCAGCCGGGTAACCGTCAGGGCCCGGGGCTTTGTATCCTCCCATCTGGAAAATAGCCTCTTTAACTTCCTCTATAGACAACTCTCTGCTCAAGTCTCTGACTTCCCTCTCTCCCAGGGGCCAGTTAACCGAAGTGGATCTCCAGGGCCTAACATCTTTCTCTTCCGTGAAAAGCTTTGAGTAGAAGAGTAAAGCCATCTCCTTCAGCGCAGTGTCCTCTCTAATCCATATCCCAGCCTCGTTCTTAAGGGCTTCAATCTTATTCCTTTTCCTTTTGGAAATGGCAACGGTGTGATAGTACCTGGTATTTCTGTCACCCCCCTTATCCAGTCCGTTCTGGCCTTCTGGTACCAGAGCTGCTCCTCTCTCTCAAGAATCTCATCAAGCTCGCATCTCAGATCTTTTTCTAGATTCAGTAAGAACTCGTTGGGTCTAACATCCAGGCACCTTTGAATACCCGCCAGTCTCCTGAGAAGCACGTTTTTCATCTTGAAGATATTCCCAAAACTACGATTATTCCACCCTTGAAGGATAGGGGTCAAGATTTTCAGATTCAAGCCAACATCCTTCTCATGCACCCAGTTGCTCGCGAGGACATGCTTAAAATCCGGATGATCCATCCACGCCGGAAACAAGCGAAAGGGGCGCTCCTCCCACTTCTTAGAATCGGCAAACAAACGGATGAGGAGGGGATTGTGGTCAGAGTACACCCTAGGGAGAATAGTAACGCTCGCCTCATCAAACCTCAGCCTCCACTCACTGTTAGCCACCGCCCTGTCAAGCCTCTTGAAGATCCTGTCCAAGTGAGCGAATTTCGGCCCTCTCCAAGTGAACCAGGAGCCCACCCCTCCCAGATCCAGAAGGTTGCAGTCATTCAGCACCGAGGCAAAGGACGCACATCTGCCCTGGTCAACAGGGGAGCCTCCCCTTTTCTCCTTCGCAGCGAGGATCTCGTTGAAGTCGCCAGCAAGGACCCAGGGGCCATGAAAAGAGTTCTTGCACCTACGGAGCTCCTCCCAGAGGGCGCTCCTTTGCTGCACATTCGGACTAGCATAGATCGCAGATAGCAAGAAGCTATCTTTACCAGGCCAACTGATTCTCAAGTGGACACATTGGGGGGATTGCTCAATACTAACGACAGTGAAGTTGGGCTTGTTCCACAAGGCCCAGATCCCCCCCGCAAACCCCCTGGCCTCCTCAATAATAAAGTTAGAGAAGCCCAACCTCCTAATGGCTTTTAAAGCCTGGGCCCCACTAACTCTAGTCTCTAAAAGAATAACCAGATCCACTTTATTATTAATAACAAAGGAAGAAAGGATACCCTTAAGTCTCCTTTTTACCGCCCCACGACAGTTCCAGACCAGGATATTCATCAGATAAAGCTGCTTGGGGGTTGGTAGTTTGTCAGGATCCTGCCCTCCTTATCACCCACCTCCTCCTTCGGAAGGCATGTCCCTGTCTCCAAGCGGCTGGACTCTCCAGGTTTGGCCCCATCTGTGTCAGCTATTACTCTCTCTCCATCTTTAACAGAAGCGGTAGTGCCCAGGTTTCTGCTTTTTCTCGACTGTGGCTCCAGCCTTCTGTTTCCAAACCCATCACCTTTATGAGCTAGCATTGAGGACATAGCCTTTTCCAGCATCATCTCCTTCTGTTCTTTGGACAGGTAGCCAATCATCTGCGAAAGCTCGGATAGGCTATCCTTGCTCTCCTTTCCAATAAGATTACCTTCCTCGCTAGCGTTAAAGAGACCACTAGGCTTAACATTCTCTTTGTTACTCAATTTGGACGATGAGACAGGACGCTCCTGGGGAGGGTTGAGGTTGGGAGAGGACACACTAGCCTTGAAGGGAGCCTGGGTCTCATTTTTGGAAGTAGGGCCAGTCAGTCCCTCCTTCCTCTGAACGAAGCCCCCTTTACTGCTAGAAGGGGCAGCCTTGCAAATTTTTATATTCCTGTTCACGCTATCTCTAGCCTTTGTCAGAGATTTTGACTTTGACGTGACCTTTTTTTCTCCTCTATTGCTCTGATCCCCACTGCTTTTCTTCTGCACAGCAGGGATATCCTTCTCAGTTGTGTCAATCACTTTGATTTCTTCCTGCCCTTGGTTCCTTGGCACCGTCGGAATGGCCACTTCTTGTTTCAGATATCCGGTCACCGCCGTTGGGCTCCCTTTCCGCGGCTTCCGTTTCACAACCATCCACTCACCAAAGGCGTCCGCTTCGCCCTTTCCTTGTATGCTTGCTGTCCCTTTGGTTGATAACAGACCATCCATACTAGAAGCTTCCCCCTTCTCACTAATGCAACTCTCCACCCCACCAGTGCAAGCCTCAGCTTTATGCCCATGCCTCCCACAACCGAAACAAATGAGATTGAGGCCTTCATAAGCCACTGCTAGCGTCATACCTAAGACTTCGATCTGGGAGATAAAGCTCTTCCTTAGGTCGACTTCCACACACAGCCTAGCATATCTACCTTTGTCAGTGTATTCACCACCTCCACCATCGGGTTTCCTTAGAGAGTTTGGGTCTATTTTAAAAGTTCTCCCAATCAGGTTACCTATCCTCCATAAGTTCCTTGACGTGTAAAACTCTAGGGGGAGACCAGGGATTCTGATCCAAACCGCAAGCCTTTTGACTTGATCCTCGAACGGGTTGAACATGGGTCTCCATCGCTGGAGAATCACGTAGTGTCCCACCACAATCCAAGGCCCTTCATGAAGGACATGGTAATAATCTTGCTCTTCATGCAAGTTGACAAGGATGTACCCATTCTCTAAGTCAATTGTTTCGAATTTTCCTCTAAGACTCCAAAGTCTGAGGAGTCTTGAGATCAAGAATCTGTTGTTTATTGACTTTCCCATGAGCTTAATGATTAATGCCTTCTGCCACCTATGAAGCACCGACACTTCAAAAACTCTGACGTGTCGTGTCCGACACTTCCCGACACTCTCGGACACTCCGACACTCCCCGACACTTCAACACGCGTTATAAAAATTCAAAAAAAAATTTCAAATATTGCGTTACGTTGAGTTTTTAGTTCCAGTTATTAGATTCGTTGTATTGCGATTACCATTTTATTGAGTTTAATATAAATATTTGGGATATCTCATGTTTCTTTGCAAAATTTATGAATATTATAAATTTAGATTCATTTTTTTGTTAAATTATTGAATATTAAATATAATATACAATACATAAATTAAAAATATTATTTAATATCAAAACGTGTCCTAACGTGTCGAAATCTAACATTTTTTAGAATTAACGTGTCGGAGTGTTGTGTCGTATCGTGTCACGTGTCCCGTGTCAGTGTCTGTGCTACATAGTCTGCCACTTAGCACAATCTTCCTTGTGTTGTTTTTTGGAGATATGGTAGACTGGACACAAAGGGTTCACTTGTTCGCCCTGATCTTCCTCTTCCTCTTCCCCGTCTTCCTCCTCCTCTCTCCTTTGAGTCTCCATCCATCCCTCCTCATCACTCTCTAGGGAGTCGTCCTTACCATTCAGCTGAAGGACAATGTCTTTGTAAGATACCAATCTCCTACCTTGACACCTACTGCCAATGGCACCTTCGACCTGGTTTGCTGGCTCTATTTGGTCACTTACGTTCTGTGGCCCCGGCTCTTGCATCGCCTCATCCATGTACTCATCCTCCATTCCATTCTCTTTGGATTTCTTGATGCTTCTAAGAAGTAGGTCTTCCTTGTCTCTCTCGAGGGATCTCCTGCCTCCGTTTTCCAGAAGAGAGAGATCCATTGCGTTCCCGCTTTTGGCTTTCTCTTTGCTTTGATATGGTCCTCTTTGTCCGTGTTATAATTAATATGTATTATATGTGCCAATCTAATGTTTTTAATATATAGCTTTTGGCCGTTTGTTTTCCTGGGTTCACCAATAAATATATATATATATATATATAAATCAGGATCATTTTACACCGGTGTAAGTTACACCCTCAATCGTGATGAGGAGAGATATTCTCACTACTAAAATCTTATTAAATTTTATTTTTTATTTTTTCTCTCTTCAACTTTTTCTTAACCTCAACTTTTTTCTCTTTTTCTCTCACCTCCCATCTAATTTTTTAAACTCCGGTGCACAGTACACTTGGGGTTGCTCTTGGAATTCATATCCGACCCAACTGCTTCCTATATTTATTTCTTCCAAAGTTGGGGTTCTCTTGATAGTCATATCGACTTCTTTCTATATTTTCTTTCGCACTTGTTTATTTGGATCATATTGCCACCATCAAGTACCCTTTTATCATCTCAAAGGATGACAGACAATAGCACACGCACAACCATAACACCACAGCGTCAGACACCGAGGTACATCTTATTACCTAACTTCTTCTTTTACACTTTCATGGGATTCTTGAACAAACTATAATATGTGCTATAGTCATATCATCGCACAGCCATAACTTCACGCTTCTTATTATTCACAGTTCCAACATATATATCATAGCATAGATCATCCCCCTCCTTCACAAAACAACTGAGGTGCTCCTATCGTCTAAGCTGTGGAGACATATAACATTCCCCCATTCTCACTCTTATCCCTGATCTGGCTCCAAGGAGCACCTTACTTTTGTGAAGAAGAGAACCAGGCATAATCATGTTACTTTTACTCATAGCTATATCGGCTAATGCCATTGCACCTGTTGCAATAATAATCCTTCGAACAGATGAAGCATGGTTAGCTAATATTATCCTTCATATTTCTGGAGTACTTGCCATTGAGACACTTTTATGGACCCTCCTCGTTGAATTCCGGTTGTGGATCATCTTCAATATTATTATGTCAGTGGCAGTAACCTTATGTTTCTACAATGTTATATTCGTATTCCTCGATAATCATCTACGTACATGTTTTGGATGGATTCTGGATATTGCAAGAAGATTGGAAGAAAGGTACGGATGCTCCAATAGTTATTGTTTTGACTCATTTATTCAAACATTAAAATAACATTTTTTATCTTTCACAGGCTGCTTGAAATGCGCCCTCATGCCAGAGCAGGCCCATTAGCTGTGGAAGGAAGCCCAAACACTTAAGCAATATCACATATAGTGGTCCAATCCGATATGTTGTCATTTTATTGGACCAGGAAGTAATAAGTTAGTTATATTTTATTATTATCAGTTAAGTTTAGTTATCTGAGTTAATGTATTAACCTTGGTTAGTAATCATGTTTACTTTTTCCCGTTTCACTTTTTCATTTGGTTAGCTTTTGGTCACTGTGACTTCGAGACTTTTCCATGTTCTGAGACTGATTTGCTGTACAGATCCATTCTTCATTTCACTGTTCTCAGTTATAAGAGGAAGCTATACGAAATGAGTGTGTTCAGTTATTTCAATTTCGGTTATTCAACATTTATTGTAATGGGCTCTCATACCATAGCAGACTCATTTTATATGTGGAAGGAAGCCCAAACACTTAAGGAATATCACATATAGTGGCCCAATCATTTAATTCAATTTTGGTTATTCAACAGTTGCAAGCAACCTGTGGTGGCCCAATCAATTGGCAACAAGGTACAGATGCTGAAACGGAAGATGTAGAAAACAAGAATAACAAAATAGGCATTTCATCTGTACCTCACAAGTTATTGAACCCATTCAAGGCACAGATGTAATTGGAGAAACTTTTTCCCGCTAAAATAGAAGGTTTTATCATCTATCATTTAACATGATCATAAAAAAATTTCTACACACATAACATTTTGTGGGGCCTGCATCAAAAAAAAAAATTTCGGAACGCAAAACGAAACTCTATAACAAAACACAATCACTTTTTCTACAATATAATTCTTATAAAACCCAAAATAAAATCATGTATTGTGTCAAATGGATCCAAACAGTAGAATATACGCGAAACATATCAATAAAGTTTGGTTCGTAGTGTTTTAAGACTTAAAGTTTACCCAAAAAAAAAAAAAAAGACATAAAAAAAGTGTACACAAGAAATAATCATTAATAGGGTTTTTATTTTTTGCGACAAAAAAAAGTATAATTAATGTGTATTTGTATTAAAATTTCATTTATTACAAATTTTTTGGAGAGTTTAAAAAATATGATTATTTTCTCATTTTTAATCTGAACCAAAGAGTCAAAGACGGAATATAAAATGCTTACTTAATACTTACATTATACTATTATTTATAGGTTTTATTAATATCATGTTAAAGGAGATAGTTATCTCATGTCATAAAGATAAATTTGTGGGTTCCACTACCTGAAAAAAGAAAAAAAAAGATGGCACAGTTATATTTAAAAGGTATGTAGAAGATAAAACTTATTTCATGTAACATGAGAATAGTTTTTTTCTTATTTATATTATGCAAAGGATTCCAAACCCACAAGTAACCCTAATATAAATAAATAGTTAAAACCTCTTATAAATACATTTATGAATTTACACTTTATTGTTGTCAACACAGTGCACACAACCTTCATATTGGTTATACGCCTATTATTTACGCGCAATGGCTAATATCTTGGGTTTGAGCCAATTAGATATCTTCGAACGCATACAGAGTCGACTTGTACCAAACAATACCTAACAAATATCAATCAATAACCGACATGATATTTTTTTTCTTTTGCCTGTGATGTAATTGATGGATTTTGTTTGAGATATCACATAATAAAAAATAAATAAAATTCATTCATTTATTTTTACCCAACAACTTAAACGGTTGAAGTACTAATTCATAATATGATATTATGTCTTTAAAATAAAATAACTCACAATTCAATCGTTGTCACATAATTTTATGCATTGTCCTTCTCCGATATATGTTTAAAAAACTCTTAAACAAACGGACATAATAAAAATACAATACGAAGCCTAATTTTTTGTATAGTTGATTCTTATCAAGGAGATTATATATTATGGTCCGGGACCACCGTTTTTTTGGTGATCCTTAGTGTAAATGGAAGGTTAAAGTGGAAGAGAGAAAAAAAATAATAAGGGTAAAAAGAGAAAGAAAAAGGTGATGTTGTGAGAAGGAGCATCGGTTTATTCGGTGGTTTTGAAATATAAAAAATATTTCCATGTAGAAAAATTCGCTATCAATAGCGGCATAATGACTTTTTTTTATTTTTTGAGGTGCAAAGTTTTTTTTTTTTTTGGGATAACAGAGGAAGATAACCAACATTTTTTTTTGGATAACAGAGGTGCAAAGTTAGGTTTGAGACAACCAACAAAAACTTTAAATTTATTGTTCAAAGAGAAAACGGAAACATAACTCACCATTCCATTTAATATGATCTTCATCAATAACAAGATGTTTAACTCAAAAAAGAATTTTACTCAAGGACCTCATTAAAAATATGAATGCCACGGTTGACTCCAAATAACAGGACCTCCCGGAACATTAATTTATAGTTTATACAGTTTCTTCTAGTGGCTTGGGCTCCATGTTTCTGCGTGACTATGATATCAAGCCCAAGCTTGCACTACTACATGGGGTTGCAATGTGTGCTATGTTCTCGTTCTTTTTAATTGGGCTTAGACCCAAAACTTGGGAATATTCATCCCACATTTTATACTGACTTTTGGGTGGCTAACTACCTGTTTTTTTATTGCTTTCTGCTAGTGACAAAGAGCTTAATGGACGTTTTGTTTTGTTGAGGAGAAATTTTTTGAATATTAGAGAAATGTAATTGATAGAAAAATGGTTAGAAAATAAGTTTGGTAAGAAAATATAAAAAAAGTTATTTGGTTAGAAAAATTTTACTGGGCAAATTAGGTAAGATTTATAAAGTCTATGTTTGGTTTGAGGTAAAATATAGATGAGATAATGGGTGTAAATACCTTAAATAACCCTTTTAAAATAAGGTTGGATCACGCAAAATATTGTGGTAGGTTCCATTCCAGATTAGAGTTAAGTTAGATGTCATTGTAATGGGTGCAAAATATTCGATTATTCATTGATTGAATTTCTACCCTTGTATATGGATCAGGCAAGGATGTACAATATATATGTGGAAAAGACAGAGAAAAAGAAGAGCATAACCACCGAAGAGCCTGATGGTGAATTTGATCTTGCAACCATAGGAAGGGGCAAACTGACGGAAGAGCATGAGAAAATGGTTAAAGAGAATAATATAATTAGTAATAATGTTTCTATAATAATGTTTCTATTCAACGCCGGTGGATGCGAAGCACTTGAGTAGGAGACGAAACGGGTTGGTTCCCTGCAAAATGAAGTTGATCTCTCTCATTGAAACCATTTCTGACTTCCAAAATGAAGCCATTCAAGAACCTCCTCCATCCCTACAACCTACAAAGCCATCAACACCACCGCCATGTCACGAGGGTATTCTCGGTTTTTTCATTTTCACTTTTTGCAATTTTGCTGGGTATCCACAAAAAACCATGTCCAACAACACTTTCTGAATAGTGCAAATGCCTGGCTATCATTGACCAAATGGAGAATGGCTATGCAAATGGCATAGATGGGCAAGGTTAATAAATCTGTGTACCAAACGTAGACTTTGTGTTTTCCCAACATGATTTGCCTAGGGATCTTTCAAGATGTCCTCAACCAAACAGCAGCTAAAGGAGATTGAAGATGAGGCACATTGAGTCTGAGAGTACTGTCAAGGCATTGCTACGGAAACATAATCTCGCCAAAACTTACATGGTGAGTTTACTATTAAATCACGTATTTATGATTATTAAATAACCACCTTATTTACTGTTGCACTCCAAATATTATTAAATCACGTGTTTATAGATTGTGAGTTTTTTATTTAAAAGAAAAATATTTATTGCATGTTTGAACTAATTTATTTTACTTTAAGAAATTTTTTATAATTAAAATATTTCAAAGGGAATGTTTGGTTAAAAAAGTTAAAAATGTTTCTTATGAATTATAATTGAGATTTAATAATAATCTTAGGGCTTTCTACGCACCAAAAGATTTACATATAAGTCATTTGGCTAGATAAAATTGCAATTTCTATTGTAATAAACAGTCATTACAATGAGTAATTCTCTGCTGGTTTAATTATATAATGTTGAATTTGATCCTTATAGAATGCCATCTTGTAGACCAGTCTTTAATTTTCATGGTGTAGGTAAAAGATGTCTTTCGACATTGAGATACTTTCTAATATTACATAGAAATTTATGGTCTCTCTCGATGAAACAGAAGATTGCCTGATTATCCTGTGATTGATTTGGAGAGAGGTTCCAATGCAACAATTGATACTTCTAATCAGGAATTAGCTATGAGAAATAAGGGTGACTCTCTTGGGAACAAGTAATTGGGCATGAAGATTGAATATTGCATAGGTCCAAATTTTTCTTTTGGTTTATCTTATACTTAATTAATTCTACAAGTGGAGGTAGTGAAAATTAAACTCGTGACCTCGCACATCATATAAAGAACCACTTCATTCTCCAAAATCTTAAAGTATTGAGTGAAAATCTTTTGTAATGATTTATATTATTATGTAAGAGGTAACATTAAATTTCCCGTCCATATTTAAACTATTGTATCTTCATGTTTCATTACCTTCATTTTTTCTTTTGTTGTAGGTATTTTGCTGTTGTGTTTTTGGCGCATTCGCCAAAAGCGACGTAGACGAAGGAAAGGATCAGGCTCAAGTAGATTGGCCAATTTATAGTCCAGCATTACATTGCTGATTTATTTATGGGTTGTATAAAAGTTATGTAGGAAAAGTGATTGTGTTATGTTATAGAGATTCGTTTTGCGTGCCGAAGTTTTTTTATTGCGGGTCCCACAAAATATTTTGTGAGTATAGAAAATTTTTTATGATCATATTAAATGATAGATGATAAACCATTTATTTATTGTAACAATAGCCTCCAAAGAATTTTTGCTGTAGCATGGTCGGCGTGACAGTAGGAAGATATCCAGAGACAAGTTGCCTTTTCTCCCTATAGAGTCATTACCTTTTTTTGGTTATTTCAGATGCTTTTCAATCAGATAATGAATTTGTGTAATCCAAGTTACATGTAACTGTTTATTATTTAGCTTTTCTTTTTTTATAAAACCAAATTTTGGGTCCATATGCAATTAAACAGTAGATTACAATTAATTACCCTCTCAGTAGATTAGCTAAAAGAATCTAGAGTTTGTTCAGAATAACAGCATTTGACATAGGGACCAGTCGCCTAAATTAATGGCTAAATATTTAAGGGGTTTATAGTAAAATTAAAATAAGAATTTTTACAACACATACATATTTAGGTGGACCTCATTA
>JAVKPL010000241.1:0-14338 GCA_032173675.1 Gastrolobium villosum
GAATGAAGAAATGCTTCTTCCTTTTCCTCCATGATATGGAAGCATCATCCTGCACTTTATTCATTAATCAAACAGAATATGTATCTATCCATCCTAATAGAGAGAGTGTGTGTTTTTCTTGCCTCATTGGAATCAGCAAAGTTAAACTACTTGGGATGTCGTTTATACCTCATCGAGATGTCGTTTCCCTGGAATCCAAGACGTGTGGGAATCGGAGATTGAGATTGAATCGATTTCAATCCTCATGTCGTCATGCTCTATTTCTTCATGTTCATGTTCATGTTCAAGGTCAATTAGGGAACCGCTGGTGGCGCTGGTGCTGCCTCTTTCACCGGCGTAACCGCTACTGCTAGGGCTGGAGGGTGCATCCATTTCGACTTCCGAACCGGTCCTCCTCACAGACGCGGCAACTGAACCGGGTTCGATGGAAACGATGGATTCTACCTCTCCCTCCTCCGCCATAGTGATGGTTGCGGAGAGAGTAAGGATTGGGATTTTTGAAATTCTCCGCTGCCTGCCAGTCCTTGCTGACTCTGACCGGTAGTTGCATCCAACGGACGTTCGCGTTCAGAGCCCGCCATGCTCACGCACAGCCATTTACGGGCCGGGCTTTTTTTGGCCCAACCCTTTTAGTGCGGATGGGCCTCCACGGGACCTGTTCCTTTTGGCAACCAAGGTGGGATTTTTTTTCTTTGTTTTTGTTTTTTTTTTTTTTTTTTTGTGAGTGTGTGTATTTTTCCGTAGATATATAAGGAAGAAAGAAGACATAATCGGCATAATAAGGATATTCGGTCAATGCATGGTCCAATAATGTTTATGTCGGTTTGCGCATAATCAAACTTCTCTAAAGTTTTGATCCAATTAAAATTAGGTAACAAGTCTACCTTTTCTTATCCAATTAAGAATAAATTATTTACTTATGGAATAGGAAATTAATGAAAATATTTTCATAAATCATAACAAGTGTTCTTCCCATGTGAGGTTTTTATATAATAAAACATGAGAACGTTATATTTATATATTTTTTTATAAATTTAACTATGTATTTAGGGTAGTATATAAATCAATTCATGTATTATCCGTAACACATAATTAAGTTTATAAATATAATATGTCCCATAAAACATTTGAAAATATGTTTATTATATTGTATTAGACATTTTGTCAACACATAAAACAAAATAGATGAAATTTATTAAGAAAAGGAGAGAAAAAGTAAAAAAAATTAAGTAGGCCTATCAAAATTAAGGGATAAGTTATTTTATCTACTATTTTTTCTGCCTACCTTTGGCTACCAGTCTATTACTCTAAAATATTATTGGATCGGAATCTTAATTAATTTTTGTTTTTCTCTTTCCCCTTGAGATTCTGATGTAACGGTATTTTAGAATGGTAAGCAAGTATGCAGAAAAAGTAGTAGATAGAATATACTATGCTAAGATTAATTATGGTATTCATTATTTGTTTGTTTTGTCGTATGAGAAAATTTTATTTAGTATATACATATTTCCCAAAAACATTATATAAATTCCTATTTACTTTTTGTTTTTTTCATGGCAAACATTATAGGTGTGGGCCTATCAAAATTAGTTATGGTATTTGTGGTGTAGAATGATACAGTCCCAAAAATAAACCGCAAAACAACCAAACTCAAAACCATATCAAAACCCCACCAATCATTGAACAAGCGGGCCTACTTTCCAGTTTTGCTCCCATAATGGCCCCATCCATCATCCCCTTCCCCTCATCATTTTAGATTTTTTATCAACACAAACACAATCCAATCCTAAAAATGAAAGATAAACATTAACCAGAAACAATAACACAGGAAAGAGCATATAGGTATCGTCACGAACATTCTCTATTTGAATAAATAACAATGCTTCAAAATATCGATCCTCCTTGAAAGCAAACACAAACCTCAGGTTTCGAATTAATAACTGAAACCTCAAAATAAATAAAAAACAAAACTCAATATAATACTATAAAACCATGCCAATATAGTAACATAAAGAAGAAGGTAAAATAAAAAGCTTTGGTGAGATCGCTAGCTATTCAGTCTTGGAACCCGGTTTTGGCCCAAATGGCATTTCGGACCCTGCTGAGATCTCGTCCCTTGAGAGTTCTTCCCACACCTTCGTGAACAGAGAACGAAGCCATCCTTGTCCTTGCAAGAAACTCATGCGGTGGCAACCTCACACTCCTCTCATCAACATCGTAACCCTCGTAGTTCTCTTCCTCGTCCTCGACGCTGTTCCTCCTCAGGTTGTTATTGTTGTCTCTGTACTCGTTCCCTAATATCTTTGACCAATCGGGGATGTTGACCGGCAGCGACGCCGCTGCGCGACCACCGGAGTCTACCGTCTTGGAGGAAGAGCCGTGAAGGGATCTGCTGAACTCGAGCGAGTTAGCACGGCCCGAGTTGTAAATATCTGACTCGTGGAATTCAAACCCGGAATCGGAATCCATGGTTAGCGACGGTGTAGAGTCTCTGTTTTGAGAGACAGGGAGCAAGTTGTGGCTTCGTGAAGCAAAGTAGCTCTTGCTTGTTGCCATATTCTAAACTCTAGAGCGTACACGCAGGTTTTTCGAATTTAATAATAATGCTAAATATGAGTGGAAGTTTCTCTTCTTCTTTCCTCTATTTTTTTGGTTGCGTCGTCAATGGTTTTCTTTCAACTACGTTGTTTTATTGTTATGGTTCCTCAAATCCATGCCTTTGATGTGCTTTTATAAAAGGGTTTTCTACTTGCTTTTCTTTATTCTCGCTTATTATGTACTATCCCGTGAAAAAAGTTAAATAAAGAAAATGGTAGGTTGCATTATGGATAAGGTTCCATCTTCTCTCTCCTCTCTTTCTCGAGTTTATTCTCATCAACGTAAGGGATATTATATATCATTTGTATATAAAATTATATTATTTTAAATAAAAGAAAGAGATAGATCGTATAAAAAAAATAACAAAAATAAAAATATGAGTCTCACTTCTTTGTAAGAGTGAAACGACACAAATTATATCATTTAAAAGACAAATATTTTCCGCTATTTAAATGTGTATGAAACGAAACTGCCAAAGAACCCATGACCCACCCATTTACAAGATATTGTTTTATAAAAGGATAGAATAGATAGTGAGACTGTTATTAAAAATGAAAGGATGTAACATCAAGCACGTATATCGTTATTTCAGCTTAACCGGTCTCCTCGAGTTTTAGTCCTTGAGAGCTCAGTTATATTAAAAACTTGATAGCAAAAATTTTGTGCCCTTATATTAGTCAAATAATTAATGAATTTATGGATAAAAAAAAATCTAAAATTGTAAAACGACTAATATAGCGATTTGTTTGAGTAAAAGCTTCTCAATTTTCTGCTCTAAACAAATTACCATAAAATTCACAACCACAGTACTATTAACCCATTGTAAGTTGTAACAAGAAATTATTATTATTAGATAAATCATAAATATCTTTTACAAAAAATAATTTTATGCGGAACAGATCCAATATTAAAACTTTAAATCCTTTCAAAAACAGTACTTGAAGGATCCAACACAAAAGCCATGGCCTTTTAATATTTATAAAAAATATTAAAAGAATTATGTTAAATGAATATATTGTTAGAATTTGCATTGAAATTAAATGACGTTGTGGCGGTTGTCTTGAATTTTGGTTCCGTTCACCTGATCTGGTTCCAGAAAAGAGGACAAATGTGGTCCTGTTTAGACAATCAACGACGGCACACGTGTTAAGGTAGATGTACTTAGTACACGTGGCGTACCATGGTTTGATGAGAGAGTAAGGGGCATGATGGCACGTGAAAGAGGGCCTCACTTGGATCTAACCCATAATCCTTTCCTGACAGTCACTGCCAGCTGGCCTTGATATTGCTGAAAAATCTTCCCTGCACCGAAATTCAATATATTGTTGGTTCATTTATTTTAAAACACTTTCAATATTTTTACAGTAAATATAAATAATTATTTATATTTATTTTTAAAATTATATAATTTTGAGTTAAAAAATTATAATAATAAATTATTATAACTTAAAATAAATTATAATTATAAAAATATCATTATTTTTGTACAAAAATAACATTATTTTGATTCAATATAGATAATTTATCTATATTGACCGCAGAAAAAATAAACCCTTTAAAATATGTAAATAAATCCTGTTTAAACTTATAAAATTTTAGAATCTATTTATATATCCTATGATAAATAAATTATCAGTACACTAAATTCCAGTGCATTGATTCTACTGAGGTTTTATTCATTGCAACACACAATAATCTCTCCAATTTAATTAGCATTTCATATTTGACTAAAATATTTAAATATATATTTAAAGAGTTTAATATTTTTTTGTAGTGAGTTTAATATTTTTTATATTATAAGATAAAATTATTTCTCATTTATTATATATATAAAAAAGTACGTGGGGGTTTTTTTCTCTCTTTCTTCTCCATATACTTTTAATTTGTAACAGCTAACTTTATTTTTTAAAACAAATTATTAAAAACCCTTATTTAAATGCTAAACAAGTAAAGTTAAATAACAATTTCATTGCATTAACATCTGAGTTCAGGATTCTGTTCTTGTAACCAGTGTTTTAAAACTCGGCTCGGACCGGCCGGGTCGACCCGGGACTCGGTGATCCAGTGGGTTTTCCAGTATGAGCGGGTAGTTAGACCGCTTTTCCAGTCAATCCGGATTGGACCGGTTGACCCGGCCGAAACTCGGCGACCCGGTTGACCCGGGTTAGACCGGTTATTGTTTTTTTTTTTTGGTAATTTTTTTTTTGTTGATAAGAACTCTTGAATTAAATCATATTCATATTGTATGATGAATATGATTAAAAGTAAGGTGAAAATAATAAGGTATTTTAGATTAGTGCAGTTCGTTTATGTAATTTAGTTGCATCTTATAATAATCTCATGAAGTTAAGTGGTGATAAACACTTATGGTCTCATGATCTTATCTCAATGGTGGACACTTTTTTCTTAGTGTATATTTCATGTATACTATTTGTTATCATGATAACGGTGACACTTTTTTCTTAGTGTATATTTCATGCATACTATTTGTTATCATGATTTAATTTATATGTATCATGTCAAGCACAAAATGTGCATTTAACTTATATTGTAATTTTAATCCAATATTAGGATATAGTCTAGAGCTAGAATCTTAGAAGTATATAATATTTGCTATCATTGAAAATCAATTTATTTTTTGAAGCTCATTAATAGTTTTTTTATGTTAATTTTTATTAATACAAGTAATATTTTTATATTTTTAATTTGTGAACAGTAAATCCGGTTCAACCCGGTTGAACCAGTGACCCAGTGACTCGACCAGTTCGATGACCAGTCTGAGTTTTAAAACATTGTTTGTAACCCACTAGGGCTAGCCTAGTGGTGGTGGGGTGTGTGTGTAGTGTTTAGTGGGTGTGTGTGTTGCAGTTCGATTCCCATGTACTTCAAAAATAAATAAAGGATTATGTTCTTGTAATGTTCATTATAAATTCATAATATTCTTTATTCTATCTCCAGAATATAGGCGGGAGGAAAATGAAAGTTTGTAACGCCAATAAGGACACTGGCTGACGGTTGAAAAAGATGCCCATGAACACGTGAAGAAGTCGAAAAATGTCAACACCATGCATACATCCATCGAGCTCCCCTAGAAGAGATAACGACCATTACCTCCCCTTGTCCCCAAGATTGTTGGCCAGGTTCAAGCTAATTGTAGCAGTTGATTACTTCACGAAGTGGGTTGAAACTGAGTCGGTTGCCAGCATAACATCTCAGCGTGTAAGAAAGTTCTTCATGAAAAAGTGGTTTACCACTTTGGCATTCCCGGCGTGGTAATTATCGATAACGACACCTAATTCACTGACACCAAGTTCAAAGAGTTGATGGAGAATTTGCAAATTAAACATCGTTTTGCCTCCGCCGAGCTTCCACAATCCAACGGGCAAGAGGAGTCAGCTAATAAAATGCTGACTAAAGGAATCAAGAGGAGACTGAAAGTACTGAAAGGAGCATGGGCGGAACACCTTGACAAGGTTTTTTGGGGCTACTGAATGACCACTCAAACCAGTACGAGAGAGACTCTGTTCAGATTGACATATGGAATAGATGCCATGATTTCGGTTGAAATTGGAGAGCCTTCTTCGAGAAAAGGGCACATTAAAGAAATAACAAACGATCAAAATCGAAGGGTAGAACTAGACTTGGTAAGTGAATGAAGGAAAAAAGGGCATGGTCATTAATTTCACGTCCAAAGAGAGATCAGCCGCCCGGGACAACAAGAAGGCGATCCCAAGAAGTTTTCAAGTCAGAGGCCTAGTACTTATAAGAGCAGATATAGGCAATAAAAACACTGGTGAAGGAAAACTCGCCCCAAATTAGGAAGTCCCTTACCGAATTGCAAACAAATTGGGAGAATGAGCATACTCTCTAGAAATGCTTGATGTAAAGGCCATATCGCGGGCATGGAATACACTGAATGTTTGGAAAGGCCATACTATAGTTAGCCAACCTTAGGACGGCTAGATAAAATGAAATGTAAAAATGGTATAACACACTTAAAACTGCATGTTTGAACGTCTGCAAGTGTTAAAATTGAACCTTTGAAGGATATCTTCGCAAAAACGCAAAACTGCATTCTATCGCGAAATATCTGGATATGATATCCGAATATGGATATCCATATATGATATTTAGATATGGATATCCGGATATTGGGTCTGTGATATCCGGATATGTCCCCAAGAAATATCCAAACATTCTGGGAAAAATCATGTTTTGAGCTATTTTACCCAAACAGAAGCGTGGGCTATGTTTAAGGACCCTTAATTGGTTAATATGAACCTCTGTAATAAGTTAACTAAGTCAGAAACCATGGTATTGAATGCCTATGGCTTTGAGAGAAGCCTACAATCATTAAACAAAAAAAAAAAGAAAACGTTGTCCTAATGCAATAAGCTTCTCGACTGTGAATATTAATTATATTTATGGTATAAATAAATTGTGATTATGTTGTTTGGTGACCCGTGGACTTCGTGTGGACTTCCAGTTGGTATTACTAGCTTGTCAGGTAAGTTTTCGTGTCCTCAGTTTTACCCATTGATGGTTTCACCATACCTCATGGAGGGGTGGTTTATATGCATGATGTGTTTTCTAAAACCATGTAAAGAATATTTGATATGCTGTTGAGCTATTTTATGAGTTCAAATGCCATATGTTATGTATGTGGGGTGTTCCGCATAGACAGTAATCCCTGAGTATGTGGAAACATACAAGATGGTAACTCCGTGGGTGAGGTACAAAAGAGGAGCCTTGTACTGTGAGTTGTAGACGTACGTAATTTGTAACAGCCCGTGTTAACCCGGATTGTTAACATACTATCGTATTAAGCCACGCTTAATTAAAATGCGGAATAACTTTTTCTTTAATTCAATTATGACGTCATTAACCTTAGCCAACTTGATTACTTAATCAATTTCATAAAATACTGTCTGTATGTAAATCGCAAGACAACTAACTGAATTACCTCATATATATATAATAAGTGAGTATCTAAAGCCACAGGACTACAACACGTAGCCTGGGTCAAAATCCTGATACTTTAATTACAACAGCGAATTAAAAGACAATCACAATCATGTGGCATGGACAAATCCCATGCTCACCAAATAAGGCAACAATGCCCAATAACAGTCTCAACATAATAATTCAAACAAAGCGGAAAACATAACAGCAGTCAGCATATCATCATATCAACTCAGCTCGGGCCTCCTGCCACCTGAGCCCTCAACATTACCTGATCCTGAAATAAGCGTCCCCAAACGTGGGGTGAGATCTCTAACAAGAAATCTCAGTAAGACAAGGGGTCCTCAAGGAGTTTCCACCCCAAGCTCACTTACATGTGTAATATAAGTTCAAAAACAGTATTTACAATATAAGTTCCAAAACTATGCGATGCAGCAATTAATCATGCCATGTGTGTTTATCAAATCTACTAGCCAGAGAAATGTAGGAATACGTCTATGCCTACATGAGTACAAGGACACTACCTGCACCTCACCCACAGCCTCACCATCTTGTATGTACTACATACTCAGGCTTACCGTATAGGTGGACACCACATGCATCTCATAAAAGCACATTGCATATAAATAGCTCAACAGCATTTCCAAAACATTAAAGCATGTAGCACAGCATGCATAAACCCATCCCCATGGGACATGGTGGAACAACAAAATGGCTAAACCGAGGACACGAAAGCTTACCTTGCAAGCTAGCTATCCAAGCCCAAGAGTCCAACCACTCACAAGTCCAAAAACAGCAGTATCACAATCTGATATGGACCAATAACACATCAATATTTATGCACCACAAGCATACAACTTAAAGACTACGCCTTTCCTTTACGTTTTACGTCTTAAGGCTTCCAACAAAGCCATAAGCCCTTAATCATATGATTCTGACTTAGTTCATTTATTACAGAAGTTTAACTTCCTTAATCTTGGGTCCACAAACACCCAATAGCTTACTGTTCACACAGCACGGCTACTGTTCTGTGAAAACCCAGGATATCCGGATATCAGAAGGGACATATCCGGATATGCGATATCCGGATATCACACTGGCCATATCCGGATATAACATATCCGGATATCAATATCCGGATACCATATCCGGATATCTGTTCGACAAATATCCGGATATCTCACGACAGAATGCAGTTTCTGCATTTCGTGAATATCCAGTCCAAAGATCCCACTTTTAACACATGTACACGTTAAAGGATCCATTTTTATGCATATACAAGTTCACTTAGGTGTTAGTTACTTCATTTTAACCTTTTACATGCCAAGACATCAACTTTAAGCATTAAAACTTAAGATCAAAGGTGTAGGAAACTTACCCCAAGCTTGAAACAGAGTATAATGTGCTCTTGGAGCTCTCCAAAAGCTCCTCAACTCAGGCTAAACAAGGTGCACGAAAATGCACACCAAGATGAGTCCTTTCTTCTCAAAGGTGGCTTTGGATCACCCACAACCAAGAAGAAACTCATAACTCTCACACAACCCCAACTCAGCCCTTCCACAACCCTCTAACAGTGACTAAACACAGAGGTGAAGCTCTCCATACACACAAGGACCTCAGCCACACACAACCATGGTGCAAGGAGGGAGGAAAGGTGAAGAAAGATGGTTACTTGGGAGGTTTGTGTATGGAGGAAGGGGTGAGGACACAAGGAAGGTGATCACTCAGCTGCTGCACACACACACTCACGTAGAGGGGCCAATATGGCCTAGGGTTTTGTTCAAGGTTAGTATTTATAGGGGTTTAAGCCATGACGCGCAGTATTAGCCTTAATAGCAAAGTAAAAGATCTTGATCCCAAACTTTGGAATCTAAACCTAGACATTTTTCTAAGATTTGTCATATTTTTATTTTATTTTTCGGAGCACCTTTCCGGTACGCGCTTTTCCATAGCCAGTATTAGTTCTTGCATCAGATTACGTTATTTTGACTTGAAACTTGTTTTACAAGTCCTACATAATATTCTAGTAATTATCATGCATTCGTTATAATTTTCCGGGATACTTTTCCGGTACGCATTTATAACCGGTATCTGCGCTTTTCTTCCGAAAAGCGACTTTCAGCATTTTTACTCACTCAGTATAATTATCTAAGTCCATTAATAATTATTAAGATCAATTATGGAATTATTTCCTAATTATCATAATTAGTTTACTAATTACCTTAATTAGCGGTGCGGGTTCTTACATAATTCATACCTTTTATTTTCTCGCCAGTAGGATGCATACACACATGACATAGACATATGCTGCATTGCATGGATATTTGCCATTATACTGCTGTTATCTCTTTGGAACTTATATTGCACATGTAAGTGAGTTTGGGGTGGGGATATCCTTGAGGACCCCTTGTCTTATTGAGATTTCTTTTTAGAGATCTCAACCTGTGTGTGGCACATTTTCAGGTACAAGTACCTCTGAGGTTGAGACCTCTGGCGGCAGAAGGCCAGAGTTGAGCTGATATGATGCATGCTTCTTTATTGCCATATTTTCATATGATTATGCCTGATTATTATTATATGGCTTTGGTACTTGAGACATGATTGACTATGTTGTTTTATTTGGTGAGCATGGGGGTTGTCCATGCCACATTGGTATAAGCTATGTTTATTTCAGACCTGAGTTGTAATATTGTATCAGGATATTGTTTGGTCTACATGTTGTAGTTCCATGACTTGGTACACTATTTATATTTTGAGGTTATTCAGTATAGTTATTTATTGCAATTTACATACAAGCGCTTTTTGAAAAAGAATAAGTAAATCCACTTGGTTAATATGATGAGTTTTATAATTGGAAAATTTTAGGTTCCACATTTATTGAGTTGCGCTATTACCATTTATATGTTTAATACACCGGGTGCACACAGAGTGTTACAGCGAGGGAAAAAGTTGCTATATATATGGGGAACTTAGACACCAGGAGTAATGTCGCTTGCTAGATAATTGAGAAAAGAGAGAAAATGGGTTCTCTAAATGACGGGATGGGTTGATCAGAGACAGAAGATGATGGTGCAGAGGCGGACTCACGTTGTTGCCTGTTGTTGCGATCTCGGCAAGTATACCGATCGTTTCAAGTAATAAAAGTGATGAAGTAGAGTATCGTCTCCACAGGGATTGTAGACCAAGTACTATAATAACCAGTCCCCTTAAGTTGAATGGAAAAAGAGGGTAGCAATAATTGTTGATTCAAAAACAAAAAGTAAATTAAAAAGTAAATTACGTATTTTTAGGGTTTTGTGAAGAGAGAGATGAAGAAAGAGATTGTGAAAAATAATTGTGAAAAGATTGCAGTAAGAGTACAAACACCTGTCTGATCCCCACCTTGTAATCTGGATATAAATCTACAATTGAATTACTCTTTTGATCAAACGATTCACCATCTTTTATTTAATTGGTTAAGCCCTAATCCCTTAGTGATCTTAACCTTATTAACCCTATTAGAACCCTAATCCCTTAGTGATTCCTTTTCAGGTTAATCATGCAATTCGGTGAATCTTTCGCGTTTGCGGTTCATGTAGCCTATCCCTAGTGCGTACATGAACAGCTATTTTCCTCCTGTTCGGGTATTAGGATCCCAATATCCCTATTGTGAATCCTAACCCTGGTGATATGTTAGAATGATCAGATCTAAAAGAGCAATGAGATGAAGAGCGAAGGGAAATAGATGCAAAAGGATAAACATATATAAATCAGATCCAAACTACAAGGGGTTCACATTCAGGGTTGTGACCCTTACCACAATACTAAGATCTAGCCAACCATATTCATGGCTGATTCCAAATAAAATTCAACAAGAAAGTAAATTACAAGAATCAATGAAGAACGAACGACGAACAGCCTTCTCCCTCTCCAATGACGGTCTCTTCTAGGTTTTGAATGTGATTTTTCGAGATCCTTCCTTCAAAGTTTGAGCCTCTTTTTATAAGAGGGATTCTGACCTAAGTGGCAAATTTTGAATCTTCTAACTTTCGCGCCTCCCGCGCTCAGAGCGCCACTCCCGCGCTCTGAGCGTGGGAGTTACTGCCATTTTTTTTCTTCCCGCGCTCTCAGCGCCAACCCCGCGCTGAGAGCGCGGGACCTTCTGTCCATTTTTGCCTTCTCGCGCTCTCAGCGCCACTCCCGCGCTGTGAGCGTGGGAACTTAGGTCTTTTTGACCTGTTTTTGCCTCCTTTTGCTCATCTTCTTTGATATTCAGGCTTTGGATATTTTTATTCTTTTTCTCTGCTTTTCTTGCATTGATTGAGTCATTTTCTTCCTCTTTTGCCTTGTAATTTCCTATATGCTGACCGCATATCAAATAATTCCCAGATTTGAACTTTGCTGTCCCTAGCAATGTATAAGACTAAATCCAGGAAACAGATTAATCCAACATAACACTGTACAGCCAACAGATCATCTTACTAAGTATGCTTGAATCACTGTGAAGAAATTTTTTAATAATGCCTTTTATGAAAAGATTTAGAATCTAATTTGCACATCCCTCACCCAGATAATCAAATAACACTCAATACTCAAGTGTTTGGGGGAATGACAATTACTCCAGCTATCACTGTAACAACATTATCATAAAACTTGCTCATATTCTCAAGTACCTAAAGATGAGGAACATTAATACATGCAAAATTGATCAAAAGGACATCACAGGTTATAACTTGGCCAGGCTAAAGAGTGGAATTTTTCTGGATAGTAGCTCAAGTAACAATGAGATTGAAAATTTGATATATTTTTTTTTTTTTTTTTTTTTTCATTTAACACATTCAACTCATTTGTTTCGCTCCACTAATGTTCCCACAGAATTTCGGGAATTCCTTCTGCCATATTTCCTTTTATTCACCTTTTTCTTTTCCTTTTTAATTCAGTCACCTTCTTTATCTTGACCTCTGTGGAGCTCACCTTCATTTCTTTCCTACACATCAGGGATTCAACCTCTTTGTAAGGTAAGAATATGTCTACTCAACAGGGGTTTATGAACAAAAAGGTTCAGGCCCAAAGGGTTAAGATTGGAAAAATTCACATAGGTGATTTATTTGGCCGTGGCTACAAAAGAAAATCTGCCTTCATCATTTCAATTTATGCATGTATTTCAGAGAAACAAAGCAAGTTCTAGAGTGCTATCACAGTGATATCTCTCAAAATAAATTCAGTGTTTGGCCCAAAAACTTACTAGCTATGATGTTAAACTAGATTTCCAAACTAATCATTTAGGCACTTATTCAAGCTTAGCAATTCAGACATATTAGTTGACAAAATTTGGCTATACAATATCATGCTAGCAATTTGTATATCCAGAATTTAATCAAACATAACTGAACCTGAGATTTTCCTTTTCAATACAAGGCTTCCTCTCTTTTTTTTTTTCATGGTGTGGTTCCACCAGATTCATCAATCTTGCAATCTTGCATGCAGCATGTATGCCATAATTCCCAGATTTGAATGTTGCTGTCCTCAGCAACAAACTAATCCAAGACATAGCTTAAGCTGCCAGATATAGCACACCCACAGTCGTTAATATCCAAAGCATAATATGCAAGAATTTAGAACCCAATATAAAGTGCCATCAACCTTAACTTTGTTCGAATTTAAAAAAAACAAAATATAAAACTAAATTGTTCCAAGAAATTTAAAACAAAATGCAGTAAATGGAAATGGAGGAACAAGATCAAAAGCCATCCATAAATTCATCATCTGCAAAGTCGCCCAGAACGTCATCATCTTCAGTGTTGGAAGGCATAGATGGTCCTTGTGCAGCAGGGGGAACTTGACCCATTAATCCAGCCGTGTCAATTCCCCTATCCAGGCATAGTCGCTCCAACATGGTCATCATATAATTGTTCTGAACCAGCAACTGTTGGAGCATCTCAGAATCAGTAGATGTGGATGGTGCAGATACTGGGGCAGGTGGTGGAACAGCACCGCCAGATGCTTTCCAGATTGCTTGTCGACGGGACTCCTTCTGCATTTCATTATAAACACGCTGTGTTAGTTCTGCTTTGGGCTTGACATCCCTGGGCTCATCATCTGGGATCTCTACCCCTGCCCTAATGCATAGCTGCTCAATGAGTGAGCAATGAGCCAGACTAAAATCCAACCGACCTAAAATCCAGCAGAGTATACAGCAGCACTGCCCTTTCAACATTAACATCACTGAGATTTGTTGAAGCCATGATGGTTGAGTTGATGAATGAGTGCCAGAAGATTGCCTCTTCATTAGAATTAGCCTATCCAATTTTTCTGGCACGGTCCTGGCTGGCCTTGCTTGGACTTCCATGCAGCTCGGGGTTGGGCGATTCCTTCCCGGATTGTGGTAGCCAAAGCCGGCATTTCTTCTCTATACAAACCGTCAACCGGCTGCATCCTCTGGAAGCTATCAGTGAAAACAGGATTGGGTTGCTTACCGTAGGTGTTCAGCAACCTCTGAATCTGGAAAGCGGTAAAAGAAACTTCCTTTCCCTTACCCAGGTCTTTCTTGTCCGGTTTGTAGCTCTCAGCATTGGCACAGAATTCTCTCGTGATATGACACGTGCTGCAGCTTAGCTGTGGAAGTTGAATCAATTTTTGCCATTTCCTGCGTTCAATCGTCAGGGACGACTTGGACAATCATCATCCAGAAACTGCTGATTCTTCGTTCTGGGTATAATCTTCTTTTTCAGAAACCAGTTGTGGTACCGGTCTTGGTTTGCTGGAGATGAAAACCGGTGGGCGAGCAATTCATGAGGCA
>JAVKPL010000242.1:0-14522 GCA_032173675.1 Gastrolobium villosum
CCGTTTTATAATAGTGGTGTTGTTTTTATGCTATTTGTATACATCGAAGTGAACCATTGGGCGGATTTCTCCAGAACCTCTTGGTTACTGAGATATATCCGTATATCTCACCCCGTCTCGGGGCATTATTTCAGGGTGTACCAGTGGATATGGAGCAGCGGGCAAGAAGCCCGCATGATGACGAGTGGAGCAATGGAGTAGAGTTTAGCTATCATGTCATTTTAGTTTATGGATTTATTTGGCAAGTGAAGTGTAATATGTAAATAATTGTAGTTTAAAGTTAAAGTTGTAAATGCAAAAGTAATCCAGTGTTGTAAATGTACCATGGATGTATGTAATATGATGGAAGGGCTTTAGGCCTATTATAGGTTTATGATTATCCGTATTATGTTTTATGCATGAAATTGAAAGTAAACTGTTTATGTTTTAAGTGTATATTGGATTGGGTTGTAAGTGCCCCAAGGCGTTGTTGGACCTTGTGTGTGCCACCCATTGGATTTTGCTGGATTTCAGGTGTATTAGTGGTGTTAAACATGTTATGCAAATTTGGGGATTCTTGGAAATACAAAGGAAACTCTGGCGAATTTTCTGTAGAATTGGCAGTTTTGGGTGAACTTTGGAGGAGCGTATCTCTCTCCATAGTGGTCCGATTGGGACGTGCCATACTCCATTTTGAAGCTTAAGATGTCCCCTATGTTGTATCAAAAGTCTAGGTTCATTGGTGGTGTGCGCAGCCCATGGGGGTTGTTGTCACGCACTGCCCTGTTTCTGGCCAGCACCAGTGGGCAGATTCGGGTCTGTGTTGCGAAATTAATTCCCGCTTCGTTACTTGGTCAAATTAAGCGTACGATATATCAAATCGAAGTTTGAGGTGTCTAGTTTATGGTGTAAAAGTTTGAGAGGCAGTGTCCTTGTGGTTAGGTGCAGTTTAATCCGTGAAGTTTGGACGTTTTAGGCTGTTTTGGAGTTGGTAGGCAATGTTGTTTGTCCAACTTCAAACGGCGATAACCGGAGCTCACGAGCTCGGAATCGAGTGTGTGATAGCTTGTTAGAAAGGTAATTGAATAAGGAAAAAAGATAACCTGGAGTTTAAGTTTGGATTTTTATTTTGTGTTCGTAGAAAAACAAATTAGCAAATCCGGTTAAGTGGTAAAAACGTAAAAAGTGAGGAATTGGCTAAGTGGGTTTATGGGAACCCCTTAGTATCTTGTATGTGATAAAATAAAGTGTATAAATAGTTAAGTAAGTCTTCCGCTAGTGTTTCAGTTACGATCACAGCTTTTTATTATTACGCTTTTTATACTTTTACTGTTCGCGTAATAATCGGAAAAAGTTTATCCTCATTTTTATAAATGAATTGCTGTGATTGTAACTGCGCTTAATATCATAATTAATGTAAACAATACCGGTGTACAACGGGCTGTTACATTTTATGGTATCAGAGCAGTTTTGTTAGGGAACTCTGATAAAATGTATATATATATGTGTTATGTGCTACATAGTTGTATGTAGATTCTTATCGATTACTGTATATGTAATTCCTTAGTGTGGGTCTGATCAACCCATTCCTTTGTGTTACATGTGTGGTCATCGTAAGAAGCCTGCGTAGTAACCTTGGAGCACCGAATGTGAGTATTTAGCCTGATGTTGTGGCTGCAGTGTCAACTGCTCCATGGACAAAGGACGGCAGTAAGTCAAGTATGAATATTAGAAGGCATAAAAGAACAGACATAAATATTATATCTGACTTCGATGAAAGTCAAAAGAAAAGTGTATTATAAGCAACAGTGGTGTACAATTTATGATATGTACAATATGTGCATAGACGAACTTTGCAGTACTATGAAAGATAAACATATAACAGAGATGAGCTTATGAGATTGGTGAAATTCCAAGTATATGTGTAGTATAGTAAGACAGTTATGTACAAGTGGTCTTGGTGAATAGACTTCATCAAGGCGAGAGGTTTTGAACCTGAAGAATTATTGAGAAAAGGGAACAGATATTCGTATGCGTGAGTTAAACACGTCATGTTTGATTAGCAGTTATGAGACCAGGACAAGTGCGGTGCACTTGAATGAATTGGGATGGTCCAAGCAGAGAAGCAAATAGAATATTCGATGAGTAATCCTACGAGATTTGACCACTTGAAAGTATGATGCTGATAGATTGATAATGTGAGAGATATTGAAATATGGGAGTGAATTCCATAAAGAGGTAGTGTTGACTAAACACAAGTGAGGTGAACTAATGATGAGTATATTATTATGTGTAATATGTGTGAGGAAAAGTGAAGGAATCACCATGGATGACACAAGATATATGTACCATGAAGGCACTATTGCAGTTAGTGGATGTCGACTCAGATTGGCAGACGTATCAGTGATAAAGGAACAGGATGGTTGAGATGTGCAGTAAATTGTACGAAAGTAATGAGAATTGTAAAGAAATTACGATCTTGTGGTATATGTATATGTACTACTAATAGTAGTGCACTTATGAAAATATTGGTATTTGATACGGAGTGGTAGACGGAGTAAAGGTAATTTCAAGGTAAAGAGACATTCTACAACCACCAAGGGTGGAAGTGATCAGGAAAATTGAAGAGCTGCTCTACAGTATTGAGCGTATGTTATGTGAGCCGTAACAGGCAATGAATTAGAACGATGGCACGATTTTGTGGGTTATTGTTGTATAATAATAAGGTGAGATGGTATGATTAGAGAATGAGTGAAGGTAAATCTTAATGTGAAATCAAGTGATTAGTATAGGAACCAAGTGGCAATAAAGTGCGAAAGTCAGAGGTTAATGAAAGAACTGATGTGTAAAGTGTGCAGAGAATGTGGAATTATGTGGTCAGCAAGAGAGTTAATGTGTAATTCAAGATGAAAATGATAAGATCTGTTAGTGAACTGAGGTATAAATTCAGTGCAAGGATTGAGGTGAAGTAGTTATCTGTGATTCGATGGAAATGATTGGAAGATCCCTGTGTGATGGGAAATATGAAACTTATACTGAGAGATTTGAGATGTGTACAGAACTTTGAGAAAATTTAACAATTATGGATTAGGGATTATGTTATGAACCATGGCAAGTGATTAGTCAAAGTGAAAGAGTAAACAATCTGTGAGAAGAATAAGCAAGGAAGAGATAATGGACTACGGACTGAACGGTAACAAGACAGAAGGAACTATTACGAGTTAGAAAACGTGTACGAAATTACGAAGAGAATGTGGATTATTATAACTGCGACTATGTTATAAACCAGGTCAGAGGGGTAACCGAAACGAAAGTAAACTACCAGTGAGAAGAATGACACGAGAGAGTAAGATGAATTAACTTATATGTAACAGGTGTATATTATACCACTACGACTAAGAGTATGGGGGCAGCCCATGTGGTAATACAGAACAGTTTTGATGTTATATACAGAGGTGATACAGACACCAAATGGACTGGGTTCATGTGTGATCGGGAGTGCACGGTGTACCAGTTTGCTGTTATATACAGATATATTATGAGTATAAATTTCTCTGTGCACTGGGTGCATGTAATATGATTTGATAGTAGGGAGATCTCAGTGGGGCCTATGTGCCAGGAGTGTATAGCTATCTCGGTGCGGGTTAAGTTCCCGGAGACTAGTAGTATTTGATATGAGTAATGAGAAACGAGGAAGTATTCCACATTGGTGTAACGGTTAGTATGGTAGAGATAATTTATGTAAATGCACAAAGAAGAAACATTTGGGGGATGCCTTAGAATAGGGACAGCTAGTAGTAAGTCGTTTTTACGGCATGGATCATATGGGTGGATTCTCTGATCGGTGAGTCATGGCATCTGGGGCCCTTAGGACAGCAAGAGCTCGAGGGGTTAAACCTGTGAATGTTGTTACCCACTGTATTGGGAGAGTTTTTCCATATGGTTAACGCAAGATGCGAGGTTATATATTTGTAAATGGACAATAGTATGTCAGGTTTGGATATAAGAGTTGTGGCTTAGTGTGCAAGAACTTCGAAGTGTGATAGTGAAGCACTATTGTGGGTGTAAAGAAAGTTTGATGAAATAAATTTTGTCTCTAAGTGAAGTAGTAAGTTAGTTGGAATCCTCGTCTTATGACCAAAAAGGGATAATAACGTGAGTTAAAGTTGACAGAATGAGTAAGTGTCCTTCTAGGAAGGCTAGTGGTGATCAAGATTTCAGGTTAAAACAGTGAAGTGTTAGCCCTAAGGAAAAGATAAGTTGAAATAGAGTCAAGTGCGAACGTGTATTAATAGATGGGAACTATAGTTGTAATTGATTACCAAAAAGTGAATAGCTTGGTTTTGCTGGTAAAGTAGATTGAGAAATGTTGTATGTAATCGCATATGCCACTTATGGTGGAAAGTGTGTGGAAAAGGCACAATGTTGATGATGTTTTGATTAAGTACTAATGAGGTATGGACTAGTGTTAGTGGTAATTTTGAATATTCTGAGAAACTGATATACCAACTGGTGGTAAATTGTAGAAGTGGTAGCAATGATGGAATGAATTTTAAGTGAATTGATAGTTGGGTGTCAAGGATTCCTAGTGAATAGGACTTGTATATGAGAGATATGGCATTTTGAATAGTCCATCAGTTAATAGTGAAGTGGGTCGGAAATTGATTTGTTCCAAAGTGTTAAGTGGAAGTGAGTAAAGCTATAAGTAATAGTGTTTTGAGTTTGACATCCAGGATTAAATGATGATGATTATGAGAAAGTAGTATAAATGAGTGGAACATAAGGTTAAGTTGTAACATCGAAGTGGAATGAAAGTTGAAAATAGTTAGTGGGTGAAAATATTAAGCATGAGTCCTCGATATGGAGGTCATCGATGAGTGTTGTGTTTAGACTGTGAGAGGTCTGAGTATGGAATTGAGCTGACTGAGTTGATAAAGTTGAGATGGTTCAGTTAACGAAAAGAGTAATAGTGAGAGTAAATTATGAATATGATTAGTAGATAGAAAAATTCAGGAGTGTGTGTGGTTAAAGAACCTTAAAAGGTTAATCGGAAATATAAACTATTGTGAGGATTGTAAATTTCGTATCGTGAAGAGAGAGATATAGTTATGAGTACCTAAGAAGAGGTAAAGACACGTGACAAGGAAAAATAAAGTATATGAGTGTAGAATTTAATGTGAGTCGGAATCATAAGAAACGACAAAGTGCCCTAGAAACTAGAAAGGATGTGCTTCGGTGAAAGCTAAGAAAAACAACTAAATCGTAAGAGCAGTAACAGTAATGGAAAGGACTAGTATGTCTGAGTATGGTTGAAACAGTGAGGACATCGAAAAGAGTTAAGTGCTAAAGAAAGTAAGATACAAGAAAACAGTTAGAGTCTATTATGGAAACAACTAGAGATGTTTGGGAACGACATTGGGTCAAAAAGACAGATGAAGATGAAAATGAGATGAAGTGAGACAGAGAAATTGTAATGTGGTAGTCTATTACCGATGAATTGGTGAAAGTGTAACCGTAAGCCGTGAAGAGCTTAAAGTATTACGAATTGAAGGTCGTAGCACCATAAATGACAAGTGTAAAATGAGTATATGATGAACTACAGTGAGTGAAAAAGCAACAGTGGTTTAAGGAAACAGTGAAAGATATAATGAGTTAAGGGGTCAGATACCCGAAGTTATCAAGTTTGTGAAGGACTAAGTAATCATGGATACCACAGAAATGAGATTTTCGATTACACCTCGTGTTACGGGACCGTTAAGATGTAATTTTGCGGACAAAATTCTAAAAGGTGGAGTGATTATAACACCTCGCAATTCTAAATTAAGTAATTAAAATATTAAATGAGTGATTAAGTGAAGAATTAGTGAAAATCCTAAAGATTAAGCCAAAATACAAAGAAAGGGCAAAATGGTAATTAGCCATGCACGCAACCCTAGGAAGATAAAAATTGAGTAGAAGGTCTCAGATGATAAAAATAAGCCTGGAAATGGATTCAGAACGAAAAATTGAGTGGATAGGCAAGTTTCAGAAAAATCAGTGAATAGTGTTTTTCGCGGGTAAAAATACCGCAGTAAGATTGCACCGTAAAACGTGCCAGTGGAATTTTGAGCTCTAGGTTTCAAATATGTTTATAAATGGTCTATAGAAATAAGAAATGTGATTTCTGGAAATATTCGATGGAATTAAGTCAGTTTTGAGAAGCGTGCCAACGGCGCGCGCAATAGCGTAAAACAGTGTTTTCCCCGAATGGCCGGAAAACTCCGGATTCATCTGATCAAGTATAATTAAAGGACATTAGTTAATGTCAAAAATTAGAATTTATAAATAAGTTTTGAATTTACGGACGTTTAGTGAAATCGGAGGGTAATTCGGATGAGTTTTAAATCGCGTGGGACCCACCCCACTTGAAAGTCACTTAAGCCACCTCACCATATGACTATTCATGATCTTCTCTCTCCCCTCATTCTTCCAAAACGCAGCAGCCCCCCTCCCTTGCACCATTTGAGTTCAAATTTTCTTCCTCTCATAACTTCATCATTCCTTAACCGAATCGAACGATTCTTGTCTTGAAATTCGATGGAAACGATCATCCGAACCCGTTCCACCGATTAGTTTCCCTCAAAACCCTCTCTATTATGAGATAAAGGGCATATACAGCCACGAAAATGTTGAGATTTTTGTGAATTTGGAGTTGATTTCTTGAGCCATTGCTTGTGGAGTTCTAGGAGGAGTCTTGTGACGCAATTGTGGGTAAGTTTTAACACCTCTCATGGATTGATTTGAAGATTTATTTTTGAAATTGTTTATGAACCCTAAAGAGGGCTTGTTTGATTTGTGGTGTTAGAGAGCTCAAATGGAAAATGTCTATTAGATGATAATGTCTTAGAATGATGTATTAAAGCTAGAAATGCTATGAAAATTTTTGGTGAAAAATGTTGATTTTAACTTAGTAAAATTTTGAGGTGTCAAGACTTTGAACTTTGAAAATGTGTTAGGAGTGTATTGGTGAGTGGTTGTATGATTGTATGATGATATAATAGGATTATATGAGGTGTGGAGTGGTTAAAATTGATGGAAATTCCTTAGATGTGAATTAGTGAGCAAATCGGCCTTTAGGCAAAAAGAGGTAAAATGATATTGTGTAAATTGCATGGATGATGTTTCATGCTTTAAATGGTAATTAGATGGGTTGTGTTGTGATTGTAAAGTGGAAGAATCAATGAAAAATAATGAGTGGTGTCATTTGGCATAAAAGAGCCTAGAGTGAAAGATTTAGCAAACGATGCGTAAAAGACGTAAAACGGAGAAATGACGATTGAATTAGCCTTTTGGCAACCTATTGAAGTGTAATAAAATGAGAAAGAAAATTTAGAAAAATAAATCCCTAAATAACACTAATATGGCTGAACCACCAAGTGGGAAAAAGGGGGATTTTGGTGTTTTGCGTTTTGTCGTAATTTGACGTAAACTGACGGCTATGCATGGTTGTATAGGTTGCCGTACGTGGATATAAACTTGGAACAGTAAAACAGTGGATTGCCCTTGGTTTTGAATCAAGTGGATTGAGGTAAGTGATGTGGTTTACACATGATATGTTGAAATTCATGAGTGGATTCAAAGTTCTAAGTGTGTGGAATGGTCCTCTGTGTAGGCGTTCCCTGTGAATCAAGCTGTAAGTGGAGTTCTGCGGAGCTCAGTGGAAGGAAAAAGAAAGGTAACCTCTTGGTACTGGGGCTTGTTCCCCTTTTGTGTTCCACCTTGCTAGTTGATGGCAACGGTAGGAAGTGTGTATGAGTAGTGTAGAACAGCATGAGCATGCATGTGCATTATCACAGTGGGTACTTATGTACCAGATCTCTGGCCAGTAGATATTTTTAGCCTTCGGGCAAGTGTTTCCGGACTGCCACTGGATAGGTCTCCGAGAGGGAGTTCCAGTTGACCCAGGGTCGTGGTGTGTTATCCGGATAGGAGCACACTAGGTTGTCTCGGGTGTATATGGTTGGAAGGGGTACCTTGGTGGGTTGTTCTATGAACACGCCAGGGGTAGTACCCATAGGCGTATAGCCGAGGACATGGCGTGGTATTGGTAGCTACCATCCCGCATGTCGTAGTTGTTCTGATATATTCCCCCTTTCTCTAAATCCCTTGCTTTATCCCGTTTTATAACAGTGGTGTTGTTTTTATGCTATTGATATACATCGAAGTGAACCATTGGGCGGAGTTTTCTCCAGAACCTCTTGGTTACTGAGATATATCCGTATATCTCACCCCGTCTCGGGGCATTATTTCAGGGTGTACCAGTGGATATGGAGCAGCGGGCAAGAAGCCCGCATGATGACGAGTGGATATTTTGTAAGTTTAGATATCATGTCATTTTAGTTTATGGATTTATTTGGCAAGTGAAAGGCATGTAATATGTAAATATTGTAGTTTAAAGTTAAAGTTGTAAATGTAAATGTAATCCAGTGTTGTAAATTTACCATGGATGTATGTTATATGATGGAAGGGCTTTAGGCCTATTATAGGTTTATGATTATCCGTATTATGTTTTATGCATGAAATTGAAAGTAAACTGTTTATGTTTTAAGTGTATATTGGATTGGGTTGTAAGTGCCCCAAGGCGTTGTTGGACCTTGTGTGTGCCACCCATTGGATTTTGCTGGATTTCAGGTGTATTAGTGGTGTTAAACAGGTTATGCAAATTTGGGAATTCTTGGAAATACAAAGGAAACTCTGGCGAATTTTCTGTAGAATTGGCAGTTTTTGGGTGAACTTTGGAGGAGCGTATCTCTCTCCATAGTGGTCCGATTGGGACGTGCCATACGCCATTTTGAAGCTTAAGATGTCCCCTACGTTGTGTCAAAAGCCTAGGTTCATTTGTGGTGTGCGCAGTCCATGGGAGCTGTTGTCACACACTGCCCTGTTCTGGCCAGCACCAGTGGGCAGATTCGGGTCTGTGTTGGGAAATTAATTCCCGCTTCGTTACTTGGTCAAATTAAGCGTACGATATATCAAATCGAAGTTTGAGGTGTCTAGTTTATGGTGTAAAAGTTTGAGAGGCAGTGTCCTTGTGGTTAGGTGCAGTTTATTCCGTGAAGTTTGGGCGTTTTAGGCTGTTTCGGAGTTGGTAGGCAATGTTGTTTGTCCAGCTTCAAACGGCGATAACCGGAGCTCACGAGCTCGGAATTGAGTGTGTGATAGCTTGATAGAAAGGTAAGTGAATAAGGAAAAAATATAACCTGGAGTTTAAGTTTGAATTTTTATTTTGTGTTCGTAGAAAAACAGATTGGCAAATCCTGTTAAGTGGTAAAAACGTAAAAAGTGAGGAATTGGCTAAGTGGGTTTATGGGAACCCCTTAGTATCTTGTATGTGATAAAATAAAGTGTATAAATAGTTAAGTAAGTCTTCCGCTAGTGTTTCAGTTACGATCACAGCTTTTTATTATTACGTTTTTTATACTTTTACTGTTCGCGTAATAATCGAAAAAAGTTTATCCTCATTTTTATAAATGAATTGCTGTGATTGTAACTGCGCTTAATATCATAATTAATGTAAACAATACCGGTGTACAACGGGCTGTTACATTGGGAGTATCACCAATGGCTTTAGAAGGTGCTTTACAATAAATTTCAACACCAAAATCAAAGGATTTGGTTGAGGATTGATCAAATGGTGGAAGGAAGAACAAGTGGGTTTTTTATGAAATGGGGAATGGAAGCTCACGGGTAGAAAAGAAGAAGAAGGAGAAGAAAGAGGGCGTGGGGGGTGGTGTGGACTTTGGTCCCGCGGGTCCCACACGCGATTTAACTTTTATCCAATCACTGATTCTGATCATAGATTCATAATCTACTTATTTTTCTGGTTCATGACATATTTTTATTTCCTAAAAATATTGATAAAAATTTCACACTTATCGATACACTCATACCGCAGTATTTTACACTAGAAAATCACTATTAATCAATTTTTCACAAATTTGCCTATTCACTCAATTTTTTGCCCTGAGTCCGTTTCCAGCATTATTTTTGTCATATGAAGTCTCCTACTCAATTTTTATGCCTAGGGATATGTGATTGGTAATTTACCATTTTGCCCTTTTTGCCCATTTTAGCCTTAATTCTCGGATTTTCACTAATCCATCCATTTTATATACACATTATCATACAAAACACACATTTAAATTTATGAGGTGTTATAAAACTAGTTTGATTAAACTAGTTTCGAAACTTACCTTCCTCTCTCTTTTTTCTTTTCTGCTTCCGTTGTTCTCATATACTTCAAATATTTCTGACACAGGTTGCCGAGGATATAAGAACCAAAGTGAATTATCAGCAAGAATTTCTGGAACAACTGGTATATAATTTCTTGAATAATCTCAGTTTCACGTAGTTTTGTTTAGGGTTGCTTGAACTCAAGTTTTCTGTGTGGGAAATACGACTACACTTTGCCTAGTATTATTGCCAGCATCAGGCAAAATGGATTTACTATTGAAATTTTGATATCTTGATTTTGAAAGCTGAATGCTAACTATGGCTGGAAACGTTTCTTAGTCAGAAAAGGATCTTAGTAGTTTAAAAGGAAGGAAGACCATGTCATGCCTGCTGCTATCTATATTTTGAATCTTTGCATTTTTTTTTTTTTGAAAAAAAGGGGTAAAGAGGGAAAATGTTTCAGCTAGTTTTTTAGCATTTCAATTCCAAGTGATTAATCAGTATATCTCCTCTTTAGCAGGATAATGTCCAGCTGTCTTGTTAACATTGTAGTTTATCTGTTTCAATACAGCAAATGACGATGATAAAGGCTCAAGCTGGAGTGAAGAATAATTTAAGAAGATTGAATAAGAGCATCATCCAAAATGGTTCAAACCATATTGTTCATGTCATTAGTTTTGCTTTAGTCTGTTTCTTCATAGTGTACCTTTGGTCCAAGATGTCCAGAAAAATAGGGCTAGGGAGTTTGCTGCTCCCCTTTCTGGTGGAAAGACTTCACTGAAGGGCTTCTTTCCATGACTCTCACATGATGCATGATTTTGTTGTAAAGAGAAAGTTCAACAATCCTTTGGAGTTTATAATTAATTAATGACTTTTGAGTTATATTTCCTGGATATATGACATAGTTAAAGCATTTATCCTATTTTGAAAAAGGATGGATAGTTTGGTTACTTAAGAATTTGCCCAGTGTTCTTTTCCTATCACCATGAACCTATCCTTTCAGTTCATGAGGTGGCCCTTTGTGAAATTGTTTAGCTCGAAAGCCCCTAACACGTGAATTCGGCTGGTTTTTGTAAAGAAATTAAGAATCATCGGCTGGTAAACTAGTTTTAATGTGATGAAGGGATGTTTATACTTTATAGACCAGGCTAAGAAGGGAAGTCATCTCCCCACTATACGGTGTCACTTTTTGCCATTGTCTAGATAAATTGAGCCGAATATGGAAAAGAAACGCAATGGCATTGACTAGCCAAAAGCAATGTAAAAATTGAGCAATGAAATATACTAATATCTACCTAATAATGGTTTCGGATTAAAATCTTCCAAAAAAACATATAAGTAGCCCAAGTTTTCACTGAATTAAAATCATAGCATTCTATTTATCATGCTCCAGCAAGATCAAAAACATGCAGTGACACACTAATATCATATTTACACTATCATATTTACAGGTTCAGTACAACTAGCTGAGTTTTCCCAGTAATCATTATTTAGAGGAAAAAAAGAAGACTACAATTAGATCTCAAACTAAAAAGGAACTGCGGGAGTATATATTATAAAACCAAGGTCAACCTAAAGTAGGATGTTAGCAGCATGTAATCCACTTTTGCCAACTGTAGAATGTGTTGGGCAAAGTATATTATAAATCCCCAGCTAAAGTAGCAGAGATAGTGGTTTATGGGGTGCCAAACTATCAGTAGGCCAAAATGCTTTGATTCAACTTTGATTCAACGGGAAGCATCTTCAATATACGTTATATGTGGAAAGATATCCATGGATGTCCTGAAATTAAACCACATAATATTAATTTAACATGCAAACAATCGAACAGTTCTTAAAACTTAAAAGTACTGTCATTTGATTTCCGGTTTAAAAACATTAGGGAGAAAAAAAGAGCCTCAACCACATAGAAGAACACATTAAAAACTAACAAAAGTAGGTGAGAATTAACATATTCACACTGTTATCCCAACCAGAAACAATGTACAATAGGGTATAACCAGTTAACCGCCACTAAAGGAACCAGCAAAGCTTGTTAATAAAACAAGGCAATCCTTCTAATTATTTTAAAGGCAAAGATACTTTTCAAAATAACTTGGAAATCTCTAATTTTAACTATTTCAAGATTAAAAAACCAAAAATCAAACCAAATACAACAAGTCTTTGGCGTTTTTCATCATCGAGGAAGAGAGATAAAGCACGCTACAAAACATTAATAATCTATCATAAACTTACTAAGTACTTCATCAGCTGTTATCCTTGCTGAAATATCCCTTGTCAGCATTCTCCCAACAAGATCTCGTGCAGGTTTAGATATTGATTCCCACATCCTGGTTTGGAAATCTAGCTTGGAATTCTTAATAGCCTCAAAAACTGCTTCTTGTGAATCACCTTTAAATGGAAGAACACCAACCAATAGAGCATGCAGGAGCACTCCAGCACTCCATATATCCACCTTTTCAGAGTAACTACCCAACAACACTTCTGGTGCAACATATGCAGGGCTCCCAGCCAAACCTGTCAAGTTCTGACCTGCAATGCAAATTTCTAGACAATGAGGCTATGCATAAACAACATAAATGAATCATGTATGTATGTATGTATCTTTTACTTATGTGTTTATATTTACATATATATGTCAATTGGATGACTGATAATTTTAAATGCTTAAAAATTAAACAAAGTGACCTTAGAGTAGGAATGGTTAGCTTCAAACTATTATAAGCATTTTCTCTAGGACCTCTTATGCTTAGACCACTTGCAAATTTACTTGAATACTAAACATTGTAAACTTAAGGGAGATGACCATCTGAACTCTCCAACTTTTACTCCTATGTACTGGGTAACATTAGTAAAGTACAATTCAGTAGAAAGCTCATCATGATGAACTTCTTCAAACTTTTTTTTTTTGCTTATGGTGTCATAGGAAATTAAAAAAAGAAAAAGAGTAAAGTAAATACATTCAAAAAGAAAGAAATACACAAAATGCAGAAACACTTGCATTTTGCCTAGACATTTTTTATTAACAGAATGACTATGACGGAATTTTACACAAGGCAGGTTGTGTAAGGATTCTATTAATAGAAGTTAGCACATATATATACCATAGGATAACAAAAAAAAGAAGATCATCCAAACAGGTTTCATATATTACCCTTAGAAATTCTCATGGCCAGGCCAAAATCAGCAAGCTTTATTTCCCCCGAAGCCGTAAGCAGAATATTCTCAGGCTTGATATCTCTGTGCACAACTCCCATATCATGACAATACTTGATGACCAACATCACTTCCTTAAGTATATTAGCAGCCCGCTGTTCAGAACAAGGGCCCTCCCTAAACATCTGGTCTAAGAGTCTTCCCCCGGAGCACAATTCCATCACCAAATGAAAGCAATCAGCTTCCTCATACACTTCCAGCAGAGTCACAACCCCAGGATGCCCAGACAAGTGCTGCATTATCTCCACCTCCCTAAACACAGTCACATCCCCCTTCTTCAGAGTCTTACACGCATACTCCACGTCGCCAACAAGAGACCTACACAACCTAACAGATCCATACTGTCCTTGCCCGATCGTCACCCCGGTAACATAATCATCTACTATCTTCTTCTTCCTCCCCATCTGGGTAGCCACATCAATGCAACCTATCTTCCTCTTTAGGCCTCTTCCCGCTGTCATCAGAAATGATGAATAAGGAGGAGCAGTGGGAAAACCTGCAACCCTACTCTTGTAGGGACCAGCTGAGTCTATCTTAGTATTTTCTCTACACCTCTTCTTCAATTTTGAGGACTCGTCACACTCACTTCCTTTCCTTTTCATCCTCATAACATGAACATAATCATCTACAATCTTCTTCTTCCTCCCCATCTGGGTAGCCACATCAATGCAACCTATCTTCCTCTTTATGCCTCTTCCCGCTGTGATAATAGATGATGAATAAGGAGGAGCAGTGGGAAAACCTGCCACCCTACTCTTGTAGGAACCAGCTGAGTCTATCTTAGTATTTTCTCTACACCTCTTCTTCAATTTCGAGGACTCGTCACTCTCACTTCCTTTCCGTTTCATCCTCATAACATCAACATAATCATCTACAATCTTCTTTTTCCTCCCCATCTGGGTAGCCACATGAATGCAACCTATCTTCCTCTTTAGGCCTCTTCCCACTGTCATCAGAGATGATGAATAAGGAGGAGCAGTGGGAAAACCTGCCACCCTACTCTTGTAAGAACCAGCTGAGTCTATCTTCGTATTTTCTCTAGACCTCTTCTTCAACATCGAACAATCTTCCATCAAATATTGGGACTTCAATTTCAAGGACTCATCACACCCATT